>VWZV01019594.1:224422-248351 GCA_013397155.1 Irena cyanogastra
TAGAAAATATTTATTAATTATTAAAATTAATTAATTTGAGGAATATTTCATATGTTTCTTATCATTTATTACTTTTTTTTCCTGTCTTTATATTCCAATCATTTGTACATCCTATACAACTGTCTTTGTCAAGAATGTTTGGTTCATTTTGTTGGTTAAAATTATGCAGATTTAAATGAATAGTTTATTATGCATTAACAAGAGAAATAATAGATGTTGTAGGTTTTTTCTATACAAACATAATTGAAACGTCTTACAGCAGTCCTGACAAAATTGACTATAAAGTACCACTGTTAAACCTTGTTTATTTGGCAAAACATCTCACATCTCAGACCTTCTCTTAAAATCCATTTATTTAGAATGTGACAAAAAAGTTTGTGACAAATTACTCTACCATTTATTTTATGGCACTGTGTCTTTGTAGAGTTTGATGTTCTCCGGCATGCCTAGCATAAATTTCCAGTCATTAGGAGCAAAAGCTGATTATTTATGCTTACCTGCAAAGTATCGTATCAATCTGAATACAGAGAACAGATATGATTTGGAGACTTTATTTAGACTAAAAAAGTTTTACTCTGTACACTTGTTTGGAGCTCACAGAGCTATTCAGGTGTACAGTTCAATACAACCAAGTTGGGGGAGAAAGTGTAAATAAAATTTTCATTTGTCAAAGTGGGATATATTTTATACAGATATATTCCTATGTACTCTTATCAAGATTAAAAAAAATCAACATTTTAAATATGTAAAACTATGGATTTAAGATTCTTCTTTTCTCCTTCAGAAAAACAGCAAGCTGAGTGCTGGATATACTCTTTCCTTCTTTAAAAAAATATGTGAAGGTTTATGGCTCGTCATTATTGCCAGTATGCTAATGATGTAAAAACAATACTGCATTCAATAAGATACCACACTTCACCTCTCGAATATCCACATATTCCAATCAACACCTATGTCTTTATACAGCTACCATATGCTTAGAAATCTTCTGAATTAACATTCAAGACATTGACTATTCAATTACATCCCTAATCAAAAATATCTTTTTAATTTTCCTAAAATACAATGCATAGGTTTATTTTAACCATCGTTTCTTTATTGCATTACCACTTCAATTCTCAGTATTAATTCTGCCAGTATGCTATCTTAAAGAAATTCTAAGGAGAAAGCAAATAGCAAGCTCTTCATAACCTTGAATCTGAACTGTTGTTCATCGAAAGCCTATCCAATTAATCTTGACTAGGGCAACACACCACTAATGACAACTTTATTTATATTTCCTTGAATTTAGAAAGCTTCTGATTTAAATAAAGGGAATTTGGTTGATGCTGTAAAACATAATTCTGTGCATCATTTACAGTACTGTTCTGTGGGTTATTTCTGTTCACAGAAGCACAACTTATGAATGAATATTAAGCTTTAGTTTCTTCATTAGCTTCTCATTACTGCTTGCTCCCAATTCCCAGCTTTGTTATTTCATATGTCATTTTTACAACGTAGTATTTGCTCTGAGTTTGTCTAACAGCATGCTTCCAACAATGAAGGTGGAATTTAGCTCAACACTCAAGAAATTCTGTTTTAGCCGTGGCACTCTTGTAAGATTATTGCTCTGGTAATAATTTCTAGTATTGTCTCTGGTGATATTATCTACCATTGAGTTATAGGTGCGTTATTAGTATCAGTTTTCTTTTCTCTAGATAACTAGTAACAGTCTAGTAGATTGCAATATTTCCCAAATTTTGCCATTATTTTTTAATAAATAACTCTAAGATGGCTTTGAAAAACTTAGATCACTAAAATATGTGCATTTTTTTCTTTATCTGCAGAAACAATATTAGATATTCATTTGAACTATATTGTTAATACAATGATGAATTTACTCTTTTGCAAAATTGTGTTGGATATTTTCATCAAACTTAGAGAATAGTTAGAATTGCAGAACACATTGTTCTAACTTGGCAGAAAATAAATGGTATCCTGAGATAATTTTTCATTAATGGAAAGGCCTAATTTTCCTTGATTCTTTAGATCTCTTACAGATAATACCACTGAAAAATTTGAAAAGTCTTGTATAAAAAAATTAAGTATGGATTTGCTTAAATATTTTCACTTTAGAGATCAGTGTTTATGAAATTCTCTCTCTTTACTAAGAAGGAAGAAAGGGGATGGAAAAATGTGCAGTCAAAATACATGTAAACAAATGTTTGTAAAGTCCATGGTATTTACAATAAACTGCATAACAAAGGATGACTGGCTGGAAGTAATGTCATCTTGTTTTATCCCTTTCTTGTTTCTGTCCTTATAGATTTTGGCAGCTTGTATTATTAAGAATGCATTTTCTCTTCATTTAATTGAAGTAATTTAAATATAACGTATACACACAATCCCTCCTCCCAAAATGCATAATCAGTATAATGCTAGCATTACTATCCAGAATAATTAAAGATCAAGTTGGCTTGGCAATAGTTCAAAGATATCAACTCAATAAGAGAGAAAATCAGATTCAATGAAGCTGGCCAGGGTGAGATAAGTTCCTTAGTGCTGAGTTTGGTGAAAAAACCCTACAAACAAATAAGAAAAACAAATCAGGGATAGATACACAACCCCTCAAAAGCATGTGACCACAAATCAAAAAAAAAACAAACCCACCAACCTCTAGAGATCTTGATAATTATTAAAAGGTAATAAATAAAATTGCTGTGATAGGATTAAAAATGTGATAAAACTTAACCATTTGTTCTTTTTAGACTTCCCACTGATTTATTGCATGTCCTTGCCACTCAAAAAGTTTATAGCGCATAGAAGTTTCTCACTGCACTCAAGGAAAAAAATAATTTAGCATAGACTATAGTCTGACAGTTTTCATACAATAAATTTGCTATCACATACATAGAGCATATTTATTTATACGGATTTAATTTCTTTCTTACCTGCTATGCATATAGAAAAATTTCCCTTCAACAAGACCCTGAAAGAAATAGTTAATCTGAATACCTGAACAAAACATTGTTAGATGAATCCAGTATGATATTTTATGGCCCTGATGTTTTACCATATGATAATGAAATTGTTTTATGTTTTGCAGTGGTAGAAAGTATCCCAAAAGACATTGCAAATGCCATTTTTCAACCCTACAATATTCAAAGAAAGGAAATGGCATTCTCCTTTATATTGGTCTACTGTAATCAGAGGCAATTAAAATCCATGTGTGGGGGAAACAAAAGACAGAAGTAAATTAATTGTTTTTTCTTTTTTAAGAAGGGAAGGCATTATTTTATCTTCATCTGTTCATGCTTAACACATTTTTCTTCTAGAAGCTTTAAATCATTGTCTCAAGTACCTAATATTCCACTACTCTTCAGATTATTATATAAATTTTCTTCTTCTTGAAAATCAGCTTGTTTTAGGTTGGAAGGAATTGTGAAGATCACCCATTCCCAACTTTTCTGCCAGAGGCAGGGGCACCTTCCGCTAGACCAGTTTGCTCAGAGCTCCATTCAGCCTGGCCTTAAACACTTCCAGCAACAGGGTAACCACAGCTTCTCTGGGCAACCTCTTTCTGTGCCTTGCCACCTTCACAGTAATTAATTTATTCTTAATATCCAATTTAAATCTATCCTCTTTCAGTTTGAAGCCACTCCCCCTTGTCCTATCACTACATGCCCTTCCTGTATGTCCCCTTTTGGTACTGGAAGTCTGCAATAAGGTCTCCAAATGCAGAATGAATTATCAAGAAAATGCTAATATTCTGACGCATTCTTTTGGTATCTTTTGAAGCTTATGGTTCATTGGCATGTTACATGAAGCCCAAAGAAAAGACTTAACTCTTTTCTGTGTCTAGGTTTACCAGCTAACAGGTTGCATAATATGGAACAATCTGGATACTGATCAAATTGTCTGTCATCCAATGCATTATCTTTTTTGCTCTAAAAGAGAATAAAACTTAGGATTTCCAAAGCAGATGCCCAGAGGGCCATCATTTCAACTCTCCTAACAGGAAAAATATAGCATTGCAATTTTCTGACTGGAGAATGAATAAGATGTTTTGTGTAACAATATAACTCCAAGAGGTTATTACTGCCTAATTCTCCCTGGGATGCTATAGATAAATTTCTGCTATGAGAGACATTTGTGAAAAAAGGTGGTGAGAAACAGAACAGTTAAGTTTTAACATGTGAAGCTTATGTGTAACAGGGAAATCCTTGAATGGCCTGTAAAACTGCCAGCATTGGACTACCTAATCCTCTTTTAAGAGTCAAGGACCTGACCCATAAACTGCAAGAAATTTAACAAATGACACCTTTCTTTTAAAGCAACTGGTGCTATTTTTAAAATATGAGTAAGATTAGGTCTCACCAGATAGTCTCATCTGCCTGGTTTTACTTCTTCAATTGAGCTTCATGTAAACTGAAAAATCATCTCTAGAGGTAAAAAATGGCATAATCTGCACAAAGGAGCTTTCTTCCTGATTACACCAGTTAATGAACCCCTTGTATTCTGTCGCCTGTTTCTACCTTTACAATAACTAATTTAACTTTTCTGCCCTACCTATGGTTCTTTTTGCCGTTATACTAGAACCCTACCCTTTACTCTTTCAATGTAAACAGCACTACACATGCACTATTTGAATATAGTGTTTCACCTATTTCCCTTCTGTATTTTTGTTTATAATGAGTTACTATAAGCACAAGTACCACGTTCCATGTTACTTAAAGGTAAAGGAAGTAGTCTCATACTACAGCTTATAAAGAGGAAAACATTCCTGCTTTCTGTTCAGTTCTATTTTTGAGAGAGACAGATTTTTGGAAGACAATTGATATAGTGTTTCCGGCTCCAAATATTTGGTGAAATTTAAATAATTCATTTCAATTTAATCTCTCACTATAAATTAATTTCCATCTTTTGCACAACTAGTTATCCTAGACCTATCCTGTCCTCAGCAGCTGAGGCTGGTCTCATCTTTATTGAGATATGATGTGAGGTTTGAGACACCTTGTCCATTAGTGCCTTGAGAAGTGCATTTAGTATAACCTTAGGGGGAAGACAAATGACATATTTTGAGATCTTGCTCATTCCTGCTCTTAAAACAGTTTCCAAAGGGAATGTAAAAGTCAGTGCATATGGCACAAATGTAATTCTGGACAGAGATTGCATATGAATTACAGCTCAGAGACGATATCACCAGCTGTCCAAAAAGTCCTTTCTGATCTCCTTGCTTGAAATGCGAGAGAATCAGAGAAAGCATGTGACACCATGAGAGAACCAGAGCAAAGCAGCTAGCTCTCCATTATAATAAAAAATGAAGTTGAAAAGAGGTGCTTGATAAGCCCTCCAATCTAATGTTATTACTCCTTGATGGTCTACCACTTAGTCATTGACTGAATTTCTTAACACTCTATAATGACTATAAAAGCTTTTTTTATGGTGAGAAATTTTGGCTCAGCCTGAAGCTGTGTATTAGAATGTCTTATTCCACAAAAAATGACACTGCAGCAAATGAGCTACTGATGCATTAAGGCATCACTATTTACAAAAAAAGCCAATTGCAATTTCTTGAAGTAAACAGTGTTTTGATAAATATTATTTTAGTCTAGGAGTGAACTAATTGGTACTTGAATACACTTTGTATAAAACACTGTTTAATTTATTGGAAATTTAGCAATACAACTAGAAGAAAAAAAATATTTGGGTTCTATTTCTTCCTTAAATAGACTATTTCTATGCTTGTATTAGTATTTGTTTAGCTTAAACCTGTATATATATTTAGGGTGAAAATACAATTTTTATTGGCACATTTTGGTTGACAACAAATATAGACAAGCTTTTAGGCTATTTTCTTATCAAAGTATGAAAAACATCTTCTGTATTTCCAAACTGAATTTTAAGTAGGAAATAAATTCATACACCTTCATATTCTTTATAATTTTTAATCAGTTTGCCAATGCAGTGAAAACTCCTAATAGAGTACATTATAGCAAGGCCACTACAAAACAAAACTGCAATTGTAAATTATATGTAACAAGTGCAGCTGCACTATATTTAATAGAAGGAGGAATAGAAGATGGAAAAACAAAATAAATGGTCACTTCACCTGAAATTTATGGTTCAGTATCATTCCTCTACATAAACATCCCTTTCAAATGAAATTACCCATTCAGAAAGCAGGGTAGGATACTTGGTCTTTTTTTGTATTTACATTCAAGAGCTTAAAGGATCAACTATTTGTTGGAAAAAGGTCACCTTAAGACCTTAAATTGGGAGTAGGAACATAGTAAGTAAGAAAAAAAAAATAAAAATCCAAAGATTAAAAAGCACTGGAAAAGTGCGTGGACATGACAGTTATAATGAGCTATTTCATCATATGTGAGATTTTGTATTGACTGGGCTCCTGAACTTATGCTAGCCAACAAAAGTTAAAAACACCCTTCCAGAGAAAATCAACTTCTTAAATAAAATAATCAAGTACTTGGAGACTACCCTGTCATCCCTACAAATTTTCTGGAGTTGATACTATTCTGAATCCAGAATTATTAAAAGATTTGGGAAAAGCTGATATGTTCTGTTGCTATAAAGAATTCACTGAACTATGAGGATCTGTGGCCTGACCTGACAGTGCAAGGAGCAGACCTGGAGCTGTAGGACAATAGATCTGCTGGTTCAGTGCTTGTTAGGGAAGCAATGCCCTAACAAAAAGACAACACAAAATGTGACTGAATATTGCATCTCCTTGAAAATATCACTGAAAGAAGATACACATGCTGGAAAGACACAAAGTTCAAATACTGCAAAATATGAAGAACATTTCAGTTCTAAATATCCATCTTCCTTTCTGTTGGGAAGTAATCAGCTAGTGGTACACATACCTATTTTCAGAAGTATTACTGGAGGATGCGCACTCTGAGAAGGTTCTATATCTAAGAGAAATACAGTGTGCTTTCTTGTGAATTAATCCAGGAGCAAGGTGAAATTGTCTCTCTTCTGCCAGTGAGCAAGTGTGTGAGTATGGACACATCCCTACATTATATCCATTCCACTCTTCCCTACTGTCTTAAGAACAAAGAATGACAACTGTCATTATAAGTCTTGGAAAATGTTTTTATTTATAGACCTCAGTGTGTTTTTTGAAAGGAGATAAAATTCAGTAATTTTGATACGAGATGAAATGGACTCAGAAAAAGTTGCACTTAACACTAAACAATTCTGATTTCAATTCAAATGTGTTATCCACCAAGCATGCAATATATCTGAACACTGGATACCATACAGGATTTTTATTCTTGATGAGACTTCTGAACGCAAATGAATATAAACAAGAATAGAAAACAAAAACATATAAATTAAGCAGTTAAAAACCCAAACTGGAAGTAGTTTCTCGCCATGTGCTCTGCTCAAAACTTGATGGTTAAACATGCAAAGACATCAGCACTTTGCCTGAAAATAAGAACCTGGGTCTCAGTTAGTTGACCAACTGTGTTGCCAGCATGTATAAATGATTTACACTACTGGAAATGCAGAGCGCTCTGCGTTATAACAGCACGTGACGTTCTAATACAAAGCTAATCTTGAATTAGCTGCCTAAAACTTGACTGATGAATGAAATATGTTTATACATTTAGCATTAATCTAATATAAAAATCTTGTAGAATTTTAGTCAAGAAGGTGTTATTACAAAACCATTTTGCCTTAAAACCAATGGAGACCATGGAAGGTACTCGTAATGTCAAGCATTTTTTACAATGCTTGATAACCATTAAACTAATCTTGACTGTACATAGCATAGATACATGAGAAATGCATTTTTAAATAATTTAAAAATTGTATTTCACTTAATTAATGTGTGAGGAGTTTTAATGGATTACAGATATGATAAAAAACTGAATAATTAATTTTTCTGTATTCTAAAATAAAATTTGTTTCTCTAAATTACAAAATAAATCTTAAAATACAGAATCCCAATTCTTGTTATTATGTGCTTTTATATACTTCTTAACTTCTCCTACTTGGTGTTTATCTTTTTTTTGGGGGGGGAAGGGGGTGTTTTCCCACCAAGTATCACAGGTCACTTTGATCATTTCCTTAGCTGCAAAGATATACCCATGTATATATTTTTCAGTCCCAAGAGATATGCAATTAGCCTGTTCTACAAGACTTGTACATTGAACTCCATTAAAAATTAAGTTGGGAATACTTTAAATTTTAAGCTCCATACATAATTATATATCTTTACTGAACATAAAATATCCAAAACAAACAAACAAACAAACAAACACCAAAAAAACCCCAACATCCAAAACCAATCAAATCACCAGAAATATCAAAATAAAACAATATGCTCAAGAATTCTACTATTGTTTTGCAGAGACAGCTAATTTGAATTGCTTAATTAACTAAGAATAGATTTACAGCATTACCTTATCTGAAATGTTTGAAGTTCAGCAGTCACTAAAATGTGACCCTCTGAGAAAAACTCCATAAGAAATCAAATCTTCAGGTATATCTCTACACTTTGAAAGGATTCCAAACCCTCAGGTATGATCCTGGCTGGAGGATTAAAATTTAATCAGAGTGACAGCTATCATGAGACATACTGTGTACCTGGTTCAGAGCCACAAAAGAAAACTTTCATTGCAGATTCAGACCTTGCTCCTCATGTTGGACTACAGCTCCTGTTACTGCAAAACTTTGAGGAAAAAAGTGAATTACAGAATAAATAAATCAACAGAAATTCAACCCATATGAAATGCTTAATTGGGAACAGCTGGCATTTTTTATCATCCTTTCCATCCTGCTGCCAGTTATTCATGAAATATAATGATGAATTATTATGCTTCTCACTATATTTTCATACATTAATCTGTTGTGAGCTGTCTTCTAAAGTAAGTGCACTTCCCACAAAAACTATATATCTCTATTTTTAAATCTCATCAATAACAGTGATGTCAAAGATGTCTTATAAGAAAATAAATATCAAAATGAAAACTGAATTGTCAATTTATGACATAGTGATATTTTCTCCATAATTTAGGAATAAGAAATAATGAATTGAAAGGAAATTAGATAATTCTGTTATCCAACAACTCTTACTCAACATGTTGATGAGAACTCTAGAAAACTGCCAAAGGAAGTAAGAAAAGAAGTAAAAAATTGCATACATTCTCAGAGCTTTGGAAGGGACTATCAGGGAACTTAAAGCTTGTAATATTAAGACCAGTTTATGCATAGATGAATCCTAGGGATTTATTTTTTTCCTGTGGAAGTGAAGTCATTTTTACTATTCAAGAACAAAAGTATTATTCTGTCAAATTTTGCCAGAAAAAATTTGTGGCAATTTTTTTGCCTGGAAAGTGGGCAAGGGAATTGTCAGAAGTGGCATCATCCCTGCGACCAATTTTGTCTCCCATCCCAAATGCAGGTTTCAACGACTGAGAGGATCGTCTTTGCACAGGTATGCCATAGCTGAGAGATGGAAGGAACAAAGTTTCAAGGAAAGGGCTGAACTTAAGGAAAAGTAAGACAGACAACCTGAGATGAATCAGTGGCAAAACAAAGAAAATGGAAAGCACAACTTCGTAGCTCTGCTTTCCATAGCAGAGCTAAATGAACACGTAACCTTGTGGCCCGTAACTCTGCTGTTACTTGCAAGCGACAATGTTTTATGGTATGCTGCCAGTGACATCTGGGCTGGGCTGGGCCTGCCAGAAGGGTTCTTATAGCCCATAACTTGTTAATAATGAGTTATCCAATATTTATCTTAGTAAATACAGGCACTGAACCATTTGCTTTGGCACCTCAAAATGATATTTTTCAGAAGTAGACATAAACCCCACAGCAATACCCTACTGAAATATTAATATCTCTATATTTTGCATGCCTTTCCCCTCACTCCTTCCCTCTCCTCCAGAAGGCATGCCCTTGCTTTGCTGGAGGCACAATCTTGTCAAGACACAAGAAAGCACCAAACCAAGAACTGAATAAATTCTTCAAGCATCTTCAGCAGCCCATCTCCTTGGGCCTCTTGTGCACAGGAAAGAGCATTTTGCTTTTGTCCATAAAAAGTAGAAGAATCTACATACTAATTCTGAATGCTTTTTGATATATATGTTGAAATAAAATATGATAAATGCTATTTCTAGATAACTCAACACGTTCAATGATCACATAGATAAATTAAGAGATTCTCAGCATCAAGTGATGCAAACCAGAAAAGCCAACGTCAAGTGTTAGTGGTTTAGCAGTTAAATGTCTTTCTCAAAGTCATCAGAGCCAGTGCCAAACTTGAAGCAATAATCTTCTGTATCATTGAGACTACAGCTTTTCTCAATTAACCCTACCCATGTTTGGACGAATTCTGACGTAATTTTCTTAATGACTTCCCATTTCCACTGTATTATTAAAGAAATCAAGAGTTATGGGTGCAGATTTATTAAGATTTAAAGCATTGCAATTCTTCATCAAAGGTAATTGCATTTCTTTTATTTTTTTCTTTTCTTTTTTTATTTTCAAACTGATATGACAACATAAAATATTAGGTTGCTATGCAACCTTAAAAGCCTGCTTTATACACAATAATGAAATTAAATTTATTGAACTCTATAATGAGAATGATGAAAAAATCCATTCTCAGTCATCACTGTCACTATTTGAATTAATTAGTACTAATACCACAATTTTGGTCTGATTTACTTTATGACATTGTAAGTCCTAGGAAGATTTATCTTCTGAAGAACTTCTTGCATATAAATCACTTAGAAGTAATTTAGTATTTATTATAATCAACAATTAAATCAGATTCAATATGCAAGAAACAGAAGTTTCTATTGCACTCAGTGGGTTTCTTTGGTTTGTTTTTTCCTAATGTGGTCTGCACCTATTCAGAACCTTTTCATTGATTCTTGCACCATTATCCTGAGTTCATAAACAGGAGTCAATCTAACATAATGATTGTGTCAGAATATCTTATTGCAGCTACATTGAAGTATTAATTAATATGAAATTATTTTTCTCTGGTTTCTAATACATTTTTAATTTAATTTATTTTTAATCTATTTCTAGTACAGGTGTGTATAGTAGAGAAATAATTAGCAGTGTTCTGTGTTGGATTGCTCTCAGGACAAAAATAATTTTATGAGCTGAAACATCTGTCACTTTTTGGTGCAAACATTCACTAAAAATATTTAAGTTACTTCAGCTTTGGATAGTTCAACTGTAGGTATAAGAGTAGTAATTTCTTTCTCTACATCTAGACTGCAAAACCTCTTCTTCCAGACCATACTTCTGTCCACATCTCTTTCCAGGCAAATATGGAAATTTCTATTTGTGAGTGTGATTGTGGTCTCCATTTATTATTGTGATAGAATGCATTTTTTTTCCCAGAATTTTCTAAAGTTTGGAATTTCTGTTTTTATCAAAGAACAGGTATTCTGTGAAAAAAACAATTCTGCAACTACCTAAATTGTTTTGTTATTGTTATGGGTCCTCTTATTCCCATTTTCATACTTACCAACAATTATATGTATTCTAACTAAAGAGCCTTTATGAGGGATGCTCTAAGAAGAAAAAAGAGATTCTGAGAATTTCTATTTACTTTGCTGTACTCTTGGTGACAAGATAACTTTGTTTTTCTTTGAGAAAACTTTGTAAACTATACATTTCCTTACTTATTCATATTTCTGTTTATTTTTCTAATATTTCTATAGTATTTTTGTAAATATTCCTGTTTATTCATTGAACTAAATCATTGCGGCACCCTATTTACAGCCTCCAGTATTTGCTAATCATAATAAGAGAACTATAATTTTTTTTCCTTAAATATTGTTAAATAGACTTCTCAAGTCCATGGACAAAATATTTATTTTTAGAATATTGCACAGGGAAACTGAATAAATTAAAAATTATGTCTATAATATCTTACAATATTTTGGAAGTAGAAATCCTATAGAGATGTGAAGAAAAACAAATGAAAGCCAGAGATGGTTGACTCTCTGCCAGATATTAATCTACTAATGTTAAAATATTTGCTATAATTTTGCAGAATAAATGAAATGAAGCTATTCCAAGAAAGACTGCCCAGCCAAGGCAATTCAACAACTAAAATAATCCATTGAAAATAGAAATTTGTATAATATTTTGGTGATACAAAAATTTTGATAAAATATAGAATTATAGAGAACACTTAGTTGGGTCCTGACATATCTCAGTACAAAATATCTGTTATAAAATATTGATTCATTAATAATTTAATGTTGTCCTTAGAAAAAGTGCTTTTTTATTTGGTTCCCATGAGAAAAGGAATGAATAAAGTTAATGATAGTGATAATGATAATAATAAGCTGACATTTACAATCTGTATAGAAGAAAAAAAATCAAAATTATACAAATTATAATAATAAAATGAGATATATTTATTCACTTGTGGTTTAAGTTATTATTAACGCAAAGTTTGATATTTAGGTTGGGTTATTAATGAATGTTTTCTAATTCAACACTGTATTTCCTTGATTTTTCTTCTTTGAAATTCAGGTTCACTTGCATGGGGGGATTTTTTAGTGACAGAGCCGTTTGAGGGAAAGTTCTGTGATCTCTTCTGCCTCATCAAACCTGCACTTCTTCTTGTATTAGTTTTGCCTGGAGCACATAGTTCATCTTCCATAGTAGCACGACAGGTTTTTTATACTTGATCCTGTCATCACCCACTCAGCTTCACAGAGGAATAAGTTGGTTATTTTTTTGTCTTTTAGGATCAGCAAGTACTCTCTAGGTTTCTTTGGATTTTTTGCATTCTGTCAACAGAATTCATCTGACCTTCTTCATTTCTTTTATTCCTATTAATGAGATGCCCAGTAATATGTCAATTCCTGCAATTTCAGCATTATACCACCATCACACTTTTACTCCCACACTAATTATCTTTATTAAAACCACAAGTAAACAAGCAAACAAAAACTATTAATCTATGTTGCAAGCAAAGAGAAATCAGATTTTCTCCTGCAGTCACAAAACCTTCAATGCTATTGGTGATGCCATATACATATATACTGCTTAATGCCTTAATATTAGTCTCACAGTCTCTTAGAAATATGTTCTATATATCAGGGATAGAGCTAGGTTGTCATTTCCTCCTTATTATATACCCATATTTTTCTATTTCCACCCTAAGATGGAAAGAAAAGATTTTTTTTAAATTGAACCTAAACATGACAGTGTGCTCTTGTTCACAATTTGCATAAAAAGCTCTTAAATGAATTCAGCTGTTGACAATGTTATTTCTAACTGGTTCACCAAACTTACAGAATGAAAAATAAGGAACAAGAACACCCAGTACAGAATTAAATAATCACAACTTCATTAAAAATGATTTACAAAAATATAAATGAAATGAAATGAAATGAAATGAAATGAAATGAAATGAAATGAAATGAAATGAAATAAAATAAATAAACAGATTAACATATCTGCACAAATCTCTTTTAAAAGTTTGCAGTGGTTTAACTCCAGTAACTAAATCCCATGCAGCTGCTCGTTCACTGACCCCTTCGGTAAGATGGGGGAGAGAATCAGAAGACTAAAAGTGGGAAAACTCATGGTTTGAGATGAAGACAGTTTAATAGGGAAAGAAAAACCCATGCACAAGCAAAGCAAAACAAGGAATCCATCATCAGTTCCCACAGGCAGGCAGGTGTTCCGCCATTCCCAGGAGAGCAGTGCTCCATCACACGAAATGGTGACTTGAGAAGGCAAACATCATCCCTCCCAACTTCCTTCCTTTCTCCTTTTTTCCCTGCCTTGGTATGCCAAGCATGGTGCCATGTGATCTGGAATATGCCTTTGGTCAGCTGTGGTCAGCTGTCCTGGCTGTTCTAGCTGCTCTGCACACCCAAACTCCTGGCTGATGGGGTTCTGTGAGGAGCCAAAACGGCCTTGACTCGGTCCAAACACTGCTCAGCAGAAGCTGAAACGTCCCTGTTGTTAACGCTGTTTTCAGCACAAACACAGAACATGCTCCCATAACAGCTACTGTGAAGAAAGTTAATTCTACCCAATTCAAAACCAGCACAAAAAAAATATATTGCTAGATGTAAGCAACCTAGAATCAGAAGATGAGCTGTAAGGCTTCTGCAACCTTGTTTCTAGTAAATTTAGAAATAAAGGAAAAAAAGTTAATATACAACTTGGGAGTAGATACAGAGTTCATTCTTATTTTTTGAGAAAAAAAACCCCAAAAATCTGAAGTAAGTTTCCCTCTAGCAAACAACTTTTATTGTTAAATTTCCTGGATATATAACATGGCTTGACTCCCAACATTTTTTTAGCTGAGGTCCTAGCAAAAATAGAATTTTTAAATAAAAGGGAAAAAATTTGTTTTCAATATGGTAAAATGAGTGCATGGTCACCTGAAGAGAAGGACTAACTGATTGACTAACATGTATTACTATAAATCAAAAATCTCACATGCAAGTTATGTGATGGGCTGTGTCACATAGAATATCCAACTGTTATTTTGATTTTACTACTAGGTTACTAGGATCTGAAAGGAAGACTTTAGTTTTCTATCTTGACTCAGTATCACCAGATAACCTTGTACATTTTGACATGGATCCTTTTACTCTCGGTTGGTTCTTTTCAGAGGGTGATCCATTTCTCCGTATTACTGCATGATATGATGAGCTGTTTATAATGGTAAATTGTATTATTATTTATACCTTAACAGTTTTTGGAAAAACATGTTATTAGGGCCTCTGGAGCCTTGAGGTAATGTCAGTCCTTGATATTTTTAATTATTTATTTTTATTATTTATTATTTTTATTTAATTATTATTGCTTTACTTCTTATGTAAGTATTTTTATCAGACCTTTTTCTGTGCATAATTCATCCAGTTCACAAACAATTCCTCTTTAACAACCTCCTTTTTTATGGTTCAAAGTGAGTAGAGTAATCATCTAGATAACAGAGAGTTCTCTATGGTTGGATGGTTGACTTTTCCAAAATGGTGAAAAATACTAATGTGATTTCAGGCAATTAGGAGACATCCCTTTGTGCAACATCATTGTACAAACAAACAAACAAACAAATTAACTAACCAAATCCCAGAATCCTAAAATTCTAAGCATTATTGCACAGTGTATTGAAAATTAGATGTAATAGTTTTTACTCCACAAAAATGTGTATTTTATTAAAATAATGGGGATTTTTTGGGTTTTTTAATAAATTTTTCCAGTCCTTACTAGGTATGACTAATAATGGGAATACCAAATTTAAATGCATATAGTTTATGATGGAAATTACCTTTTTCTTCAGTTTGCTTTTGAGGTATTTATCTCAGACAGAAGTATCAGTAATTGCTTCATATGAGATATACACAGAGTGAGACTTAATTAGTAATTTAAATGTACACCAAATTGGAACATTTTGAATCCCAATTAAAATTAATGGCTGCAATTAATTCAGGATTATTAGTTACCATCTTGTTCCCTGTTCCAGCTGCTGACATTTTCAAGTAAATGAGACAGTGTTTGGCAAATCCATGTCACAAACAACAGCATCAAGGGATGCTATCAGCTGTTTGTTTGTCAGAAGGATGTTAAACCTTTCTATCTGCCTTACAGTTGCCTTTGTGAGGGATCTACCAATCACAAAAGCTGCCAGATCACCAACTGCATAATGTGAAAATGCTTCCATGAGTCCTGAGATAAGCACAGAGCTGCTCAACTCCTCATGTGTATTAATCTTTCTCATTAACATGTAAGGAAATAGAAATTCAGATTTGTTTGTAAATATTTGTCAAGAGGACTAATATTTCCCTTGTATAAAAGTTACAACCATAGAATACAGGATTTTACAATAAGCAATTTAAGGGTCATCTTTATTTTGTCCTTATGTCAAGAAACAATTTGTTCAGAACTTTTGCACATATTTGTTAAGCTATGCATTCTAACCCAAAACTAATTTAAATCCAGAAAAATGTGAAATTCTTATTTGTCTGGGGAAACATTTCATTAAATATGCATTAAGTCTCACCCTTACTTTTACATGTCATTATTACACTACATTTTGAAACTGATGAAATGCAAATCACAGACAAAATTTCACCTGAAGTCAATGGGGGAGTCTTACACTAGACCCTTAGTACTCATTCCTCACACCCAGTGTTCCAGTGAATAAATGACATATTCTTTCCAAATTGAAAAAAAATCTATGTTTAATTTCTCATATTTGCTGGGTAGTAAGATGCCTTTGCATTGTGCTATGCAGCATGATAAAATCTTGTAAACATTGCAAAATAAAGTCGTACTTTATCACCTTAGGCTATTACCTCACGTAAGCTAAAATCTAACAGAAACTTTAACATATCAAAAATAGCCCTTTTATTGAGGCCACTGGCAAAAACATCTGCCTTTCATTTCCAAAATGATCTACGTAAATAAAATTTCTCCATGTGAAAAAAAATGAAATATTAATTTGGAAAACTTTAGTAGACATGTCATGTAAAAAATACATTTAGGTTGCACAAAGTTAGGTGCTACTAGTTTTTTAAGCATGTGAGTAGAAAATAATACATTGGTTTTTGGTGTTTTCAGACAGGCCTGAAACTATGCTTGGCATTTCTTTTCAATTGGCAACATTACAAGCAGCAGTCTGCAAAATCTCTGGTATTTAGGATAATTTTATCTGTATTTCCCATAGTTGTCAATAGATAAAAAAGTATCTTTTTGCACAGGAGATATCTAGGTTCAGACATTTTATTTATTAAATTCAGTTGCCCCTGAAAATCACCACTTTTCTATCTTAATTTCATTCTATGTCACAACTACTGTTACAAATTACTTCTCTGGATTTAGGCTGTGCTCTGTAATCAGCACAGTTAAACCATACATCATGAGAAATTGAACAAGGGCAGAACTTTTTTTAGTCCTGCCATCTATTAAAACTTCTGTTTTCTGTGAAAGGCTCCTTAATGCTTTGTGGGCTATTAAGTTTATGTTTCTGTTGCTTTACAGAAACTCAGACCTGCAAAATACCTGTAGCTCCCTTAACAAATGTGCAATCCTGCTCCCATCACCATTTTCTGCCTGCATGCTTTTGAAACTTATGGACCCTTTCTAACTTGTGATAAGTCCAGTAGTCGATATGATAAAAGATGCTATCTTTACTTATCTACTTTAGCTTGCCAAAAATCTGTGAGAGAGAAATTCTTGTAGTAGATCATGTTATGTTTCTGTAATGGATGTGTTTTCCCTGTTTCACAGTCTGAAGAAATCAGAAAGCAATTTTACCTATCTTGTAGATTAGCAAGAGAAATTTCCAGGTTTAGTGAGCCAGCTCAATTGCACTCAATATCTCTTTCTTTGGCACATAATTCAGAGTTTTTCCCAAGACATATTTTTGTTTAAGGCAATTCCCAATGTACTATGTGAATGAGTACGTATGATGGCTACAGTATGGCAATGTGTGATGCAGAGTATTGGGATTTCTGACAATTATTATTTATTGATTTATTTTATGTTTGAAATTTTGAGATGCAACCTTGGAAACAGAGAGCAGAAAGGGTAAGAGAAGGCAACCATGTGAAGAACAAATTAACAGTTTGATAGGGAGACCTCCCTGATGGACAGCCTCAGAAATGGAAAGAATTTGTTCATGTGATAATGAACTGTAAGTTTTCAATGTGAGATGACAGAAAAGGAAAGTAAATTCTTTTCAATTTAGGGATGAATATGCAGAGATTTCTCGAGAGAAAGCGAACAGGCAGCACTTTTCTCTGGGCATTTCTGGTGGAGTAATACTTGAAATATGGGATTCAGTTGAGGAAACTGTCTTCCAGATAAACATTTATAAACTGTAGGAACCTCAGAAACAACCATGACAGTTTTAGAAAATTACACATCTCTGACTTGTCTGATGCCTGGAGTGAAACAAGAAATCAATAAGCATTTGAGGGATGAAAACCCAAAAGACAAAATTGTTATTTTAAAGAATGCAAGAGAGTTTAACAAGAAATAGTGTTGTTATGATGAATAAAAATAAAGAAAGTTGAACTGGCTATTTCAGACATATCCCAAGTTAAAGCAGCAATATCACTTTTCTGAGGGAAATGACAAGAACCACTTGCTAAATAAAAAAAATATTCTAAAGCTACTTTTTTTATACCTTACCTAGTAAAATAAAGAAGACAGGTCCTGGAGACCTCAGCTGACAGATTTGTTTTTCCTTCCAAAATGCGGTTTTACTCTATATTGCACTATCTATCCTTGCATTGTTACTGGAATATGTTTTATATTTCAGTATTTGCATGTATTCAAACTTTAAAGTAATTTTAAAAATATATGTGTATCCATGACCAAGAAGATTGAATCATTCAGTTCTGAAAATTTAGGTAAAAAAATTATTTCAACACTTTTAGAATACAATTTGGGATTTGCTGGAAACGTTTCACTCCTCTTCAGAAATGGCTTTCCCTAGAACTGTTTTGCTGATTTCATTTTACATGGACATCAGAGATCATGTCTTATTAGTGATTACATCCTCATGAATGCTTGAAAAATTATTGTCTTAACATATCTTATGTTAAACAGAGAGATTAACCTCCTTGCAACCCTGAACAGTCACTGCACATATGTCTGAGTCTGAACACACAAACAAACTTCATTTTACAGTTAGACACTTTGGATCTCTTTAATAACTGTCTTCCAAAAATGAATGAAAATAAAAGAAATACTGTATTAAAATTTATGAAATTGAATTGTAATTACTTGCAACTTAATTATTGTTGTTTCAACTGTATTATTTATATTGTTTTCTATCTTCTATTATATGAACAGAATAATTGGAAATTTTATGAAGTTTGCAATTATTCAGTATTCGTTTAAATTTCTGATGCACTAAAATAATTCCAAAATACATTGCTGAAATGTTGCAATAATACCCCAAACTCAATGAAAATATTTGAGTTCATCAAACTACTGAAAAAAATTTTTCTTTTCTTTCTCAGTGATGATTGAGATCAACTTCCCAGTGTTAGTCTTTTCTAGCAGAATTCCACTGTTTGACTAATTCTAGAAAGAGTAAAAATATGACCACTGTTTAATTGGTCTGAAGTTCAATGATAAAATATGCAACAATTGGTAGAGGGTATGAGTATTAGAAAACCATTACTGGCACCAGATGAAGGTTTATTGCAATAGCTTTATCACAATGAAAGAAAGAAAGTTTCTGTACAAGTATCTCTTTCTACCCACATAGGAATGTTTTAAAACATAAAGCAGATGCCATTGAAGTTAAATTTTTGCCTGATAAACATCAGAAAAAACCAAAATATTATTTCTATCTGCAAAAATCTGGCTTTCCCTTTCATATTGAGTTCTCATTAAAATAAGATGACAGATTTCCTTTCTTAAAACCAAACACAACTCTATTTTATATAGTTTCTATGTTTATGAACATACTACTGATGTGATGTGGTATAAATTACATCTCAAAAAGAGAACAGCAATATACCCAGAGAAGCAATAAAAACCAAATATGAGCAGTGCAGAATTCTCCAAACTAGTTACTGTAAAGTAATTCCAAATAATAAAATTATAAAACTAGAACTGGCTGCCTGTGCTTGTAGACATTGAGCTTAAGACAGAGTAAAAGTCTCACCATTGAAAGAGCAAGATGCTTTTTTTCCCCCCAAAATCAGACAAGGCCCAGGTTGCTACTCATGTATGACATTTTACCCCTGCAATCCGGAACACATATTTCTTAAGAAAAATAACTAGTAAATAGTTTATCTGTAAATTTTATTAGCATTTAAGAGAAGGGCTATTGCTAATTGTATGTGCAATGTAGAGCAAACTCGAGTGTTAGCATATCAGTCTTGACCCAGAATTCCTACTGAACTGGGTAAAACCTGGTTTTCTAGGTAAAACACACTTCCCATATTTAATTTCAGGGTTTATTAAGGTAGAGTCCTCCATGCAAATCAGCAGCTGCAACCCAGGTAGCAAGATGGACATATATTACTGCACAAGCAATATAATTTCTGAAATTATTGTGATAGTAAGCGGAAATACATAATTTTCCTAAATTTCTTTCCCAAATCCTGTGTTGTTCAAACCATTCATTGTTGAGTAGCAATGTTGTCTTGTGAGCAGCAAATTAACATTGAGAATGACCACAAAGAGATATTTTCTGTACAACAACTGCAATAACCTCTTTGCTTGAGACATCAGGGAAAAAGGAAATGACTGTAACTGGTCAGATCAGGGGAATGGAAGACTTTGAAAGAGAAATTCAGAGATGAAAATCAGAAATGTATCTTGACAGACACATCAGCTGAAATAGATGTAATTTTAAAGATAGAATGAGTATAATTATTTGTCATGCCAATATTTCCTTGCAAAATCATAAAACCACAAAACCACATTTGTGATACATAGCTTGTGAAATAAAGGTACAAAGACCAATGTAATTTTTTCACTTGCTTCTTCTTCTTTCTATCCTGATATAATATTTCTGAGAATTTAAGAGTGCTTAAGATACATGCAATTAAAAACTTTTGCTGTTGGAAGCAGCTATCTTAATGAACCATGTAATTTTATATGTTTAAGTGTTATGCCTTTGGACTGTAACAAGGACACTCGATACTGAAACTACTAAGACAGTCTACCAGAATTGTGACAGTTGGTAAAGCTGCACTTATTTTAATAAAGAAATACTAAACCCAAAGCAAGCTAAGGCAGTATTGAAATATTTAATCATATTTTCTAAAAATTGCAGTAAACAATTAAAATATCTAAGGAAGCAATTAGAAAATGTTATTTTATTTAATTTGTGATAATTTAAGGTTTTTTTAGTTTCAAATAGCATGAGAACCCTTCTCAATTTTGATTGCTTCTTATTTGCTTCAAGATTCAGTTGGGTGTGGGATGTTGTGGTTTCCCCAATGTTAGTAAGCAGAAAGCACTGCTGTAATTTGATAAAATGTAGTAGAAGAAGAAGAATGTGAGAATGACCAGAAATTACTAATCATATTTCTCTAATTTCCCATTTAAAAGTTGTTTCAAGTTTGGAATAGTAGGTTTGATTCGAATCATTCTGCAAACTCACAGTGAAATTAAAACACATATGTTGTCATAGGAATATCTGCCCTCCAAATAATGCTCTTCATTAGCCAAAAGTAGAGTAACATGCATGGGATTTTTTAGTGAGTACACCTGTAGCTTTGCATGTGAAAATGACAAAGATTCACTGTAGATAAAGGCATGCTCTGGACCATCCCTGCTTTTGGAATTTTAACTGGAAGATATTCTGGAGAATCATCTGGTGGAATAAATCAGCAGAGTACAAAGGGTGTATAACAAGCTCGAGAGATTAACTGCATAGGCTAAGACCATTCTCCAGATCCATCTAAATAACAACAATTTTCCGTAGTAATATAGAATTATATAATTTTTTGATATAATTTTGATAACAACTGTGTGAAGAACTGCCTCTTAAACTACCAGGGAAGTTAGAAAATCGATGTATTGTCATAAGCTCCAATCACATACGCCAAAACACAACTAAAAAATTGTTGGTTTTATTGTGAAGGACTGCACTCATATAACAGATCACTCCCCATTTCTAAGCCCTTTCTAAAGGCCTGTATGTTCCTTTGAACTCCATGAAACCTTAAAAAAGGATATTGCAGTAAATAACAGTAATTCAGAGTCGGAGTGATCATTCACACTGTAAACTCATTTTGTGCTTTACATGATCTCAGATAAATATCATCCATGCATGCATCTAAACCATCCTCATATCACATCATACTTTTGCATCAGACTGTACTGCTTCTAGGCAGTAGTTCTGGAGAAAAATTAGGTTTTTTTTCTGGTGACTACAAAACATATGATAGCAAATGTTTACAGTAAAAAGTTTTTTGGATTGCTAGACTAATTAACAGTAGTCAGAGTTCAATTTTGCTGTAAGCCGCTTGAGAGTCATTTTAAGAATAAAAAAAATTGTTTGAAAATGTCCACACAAGAGTGCATCTGAACACTGAAAACAAGCAGTCAAGAACTATTTCTGATTTTAAATGTCCGTTAGTATATTTTGTATAGGTGGAAGCAGATATTCTGGAGGGAAGAGCAGCACCCCTTGCTGTTTTTAGTAAAAGGAAGTATGCACATTGCTTCTCTCACTCTGGACACACCTTCTGGATTGGTCTGTGTGAAATGCCTATGCAGATGTTTCCAGATGAAGGCAAATGTTTGGATGCATTAAGCCACTCAGTGCAACCAAATAGGGAAAGATTTGGAAGCAAATTGTCTGGACACTAACTCACTGACAAAATTTAAAGTGCCTAGAGGTAAGTATTAGATGCCTAGAGGTTTTCATTGTGGTTTTGAGGACTGTGTCTGATATGTAAACCAGGTTCTTGCATCCATCCTAAATCCTTTGTGGATTTGAGCGTATACATTTAAATATTTCTAGTCGTGCCTTTATCTTTCTGCTGTCTCTAAATGCAATCAGGTGAAGCTCCTTCTAGTGCCTTGACAGCCTACTATGTCCTGCTTACAGAAAAAGAGTGTACACATTTTCTAGAAATTCAAAACAAAATGTTTAAAAAAGCAAATGTTATTTTTATTAGATACTGAGATGTCCAGAACCTTTCTCTTAACATACAGCCCCTTAAGAACTTTTTAAATTGTGTGTTTTACACCTAAATATTTAAGAAACAGTTTTATCTTTTTTCCAGCTTTGATTAAATTATCTATAACAGCCATAGGGCAGAATTTCCGTCTTATTTCTTCATTATTTTCTCCTTATTTCTTCATTATTTCCTCCTTATTTCCGCCCTTCCCTTTTTTTTCAAAGCCATCAAATTTCATTTCCCTTGACTCCTTCTTTCCTACCACAACCTTCCTACACAGTTTAAAATTATCCTTAGGTCTGTGTATTACAACTATTGTTATCCTTCCAGTTTCCCAAAATTCACTACCTAAAATCTGAAGACAGTTTAGCTTCAGATTAGTAGGACATAAAAAATAATTCAAAAAAGAAAGTGTCTTGCATGGGAGAACAAGCAGGGCCTGCTTCAAGGAGTTATTAAAATGGAGATTGTGTTATTTACAAAGACTTCTGTCATAATCCCCCACAGCCTCCACAGATACTGCATTTCCGTACTGGGAGGTGAGAGAGGCAAGGCAGAGAAAAGGTCTTATTTCTCTGTAGGCTCCTCTTTTATCGAGAGAAAGCTGGTATCAGTTAAAATGAGCAGAGATACTGCATTTCTTCAGGTGTAAATCAGAGTATGGTTTTGGTCCAGTAAACACCATAGCACTAAAAATTGAAATACTCAAATGTAACCACAGAATAAAAGGGCAAGTGTTCTTCTGTGATGACAAACTCATGAAATTCTGCACAACTGTAGAAAACCACTGACTTGGTTTATGTCATTTTAGTTTTGGAGAACACACAGGAAGCATTTTTAGACTCCTTAAATCGAAAATATACGGGTACTAATACCGGATAACATTTTTATTAGGGCAGAAATCAGTTATGAATAAATTATTCTCATGTATAAGGAACTTCAGTGCTCCTTTACTACTGTGATAAATATTAAATTGGAGCCATCAGAACCTGATATAATCCTCTGAAATTCAGAAAATTAACTGATAATGAAGTGGAAAAAAAAAATCACACGGTACCGTCTGCCGTGATCTTTCTTTAATATGGCAGATTACATTTTATGGCCAGAAAAATGTCTCCAAAATTTAAAATGTGACCTTCCAATAATGCAGGTTTGTATCAAAAAATGAATAGCAATAAGATGCTGCAGTGAAAGAAGCTTTAAAATCAGATAAGGAAAGGAAAGGAAAGGAAAGGAAAGGAAAGAAAAGAAAAGAAAAGAAAAGAAAAGAAAAGAAAAGAAAAGAAAAGAAAAGAAAAGAAAAGAAAAGAAAA
>VWZV01019594.1:251165-276610 GCA_013397155.1 Irena cyanogastra
TTCATTTCAAATTGGTAAATATTATTTCCAAAATGTGTTGTGCTATCTGCAGAAACAGATTCAGTGGGAGGCAATAGATGCTGTGGACTTGAAAAAAATCACTGAAAATAGGAGAAAGATTTACAGCCAGAAATGGGAAAAGAAAAAAGACCTTGATGTATGGTTATGAGGAAGCTGTCATACTAATTTCACCTGTGCTCTGAGTCAGTGAGGCACAAAGCACTTCTGATCTGAATCATGCAGCTACATTTGTAAATGCAGATCCAATGCTGGTAAGTCCACCCGAAAAATATACTTTTAATCATGGCCATTCCTACATTTTTCTATGTTCCTATCACTTTGGAACCTGGAAATGGAACTGCTTGAAAATCAAAGGGGTGATTTTCAAGCTGTGAGAAGAGGAATGGCTCTCAGCAGAGCAGAGCAATCTGACCAGCAGTTACAGCCTAAAAAAAGGTATCATTATATATATAAAGCTGGTGACTCTCTGGCTACTATCTGTCTTGGCTAATGCAGTTCAGCTCTGGAGTCAGGAAAACAGCTATTTGGAGATGAGAAAAAACTGCTTCAATTGCAAAAAAGTCTTAATGATTTTCAGGATGTCACCAGGATTCTGACACTCCCTGTACAGACAGACGTTGGCTTTTTTTATAAACTAGTAGCTAAAAAACTGTAAAGACATATTTAAGATACAGTTACTATACATGATGCACTTACAAATGCTTATTTATGTATGTGACTACTAAATGCACAGATTACTAAAAATGAAATAGTTCTAATGACAAATTTAATATCTAACTAGAAGTCACTGACCAACATACTAGCTGCTAAAGTTTGTTTCAGAAGAAATGCAACGTTAAAACAGTAAATAAGCTTTATTTACTTATCAGAGACCTTTCCAAAAGGCTGTGCAAAATTTCCTTTTTATATACAGTGCAATTTTAAATGTTTTACATTTGACACGCACAAAAATCACAGTTAATCAAAAATACCTTTAGTAATTCTAATTATTTTTTCTATGTTTCTGCATAATTATCATTATATATAAACAATAGAGATCAATCTTTTTGCCAAAAACATATAATCCCATGTATTTAATACAACAAATTTTTTTGTGACACAACGCTTCAAGGAAGGCGAAAATACAAGAGATATCACACAGAACACCCACATTTAAAAATCCCTGATATTTTAATAAGATTCATAAAAAAGCTAATTCTGAATATACACTTGAGAGTTCAGATTTTGACCTGACTTAAATTGTACTTCCCTAAAAAATTAAAACTGCAACGATGACAACTGGAATTGTGTTCAACTTGCTTTATTAAAAACAAACAAACAAACAAAAAAACAAACCAAAAAGTCCCAGACAAAAAAACACTAATTAAAAACAAAAACAAAAGCAACCACAAAAAACCCCAAAAGAAAATAGAAAAACCCCTAATTAGATCCAAAGTAAATTAACTGAGACTTTTAACAAATTTTTCAGGCAAGTTTTGAATCAGGCTTTAAGCGATTGAATAAGCTAATGTTATTTAGAGTTTGAACACTGATATGCTTTCTTTGACACTACTGTTAAAAGGCAACTTTTAATTTCTGTAATTTCAAAGAATTATTTTAGCATAAATGTAGCAGCAACAACTATCAATCTTATAGTGAAATTAGCTTTAAAACCTTAATTTTAATTAAGGGCACTTTTAGTTTGGGATATTTACTAGTTATGTATAGACAAAATTGCCAGATATACGTAGAGGGGATACACGTGTGTGCACTTTTTTGGTTGTGTCAGACAATGAGAATAAAATAGAAACAATTTTAGGAGGAACAGTATTAATTTACAGAAACTAGTGCATGAACTAGTACACAATTTGAATGGACATATGTAATTAGGAGGTGTCTTTTAGATGTGGTATAATATTAAATATAGTGTACCAATATATGTTCCAAGTTTAATTGCTTTAAACTCAAATTTCTACCCCACGTCAGTAATTATCACTGGACTTGCACACTGGAGATCAGATTTCATGTCTTCATATATTTTAGTAGAAATTATTTACTCAGAGAGTGGTGAAACACCAGAACAGTTTGTCCAGAAAAGTTGTGGATGCCCCCTCCTTGGAAGCATTCAAGGCAGTGTTGGATGGAGCCCTTAGTAGCCTGATCTAGTGAGTGGCATCCCTGCCATGGGGATATTGGGGGCTGGAATGAGGTGATCTTTAAGAATCCTTCAAACCCTAACAATTCTACCATTCCATGAAATTAAATTTATTTTCTAATTATATTTGAACATTTAATCTCAAATATCTTGCTGATTCCTTGTTCTAGATTCATGTGACATTTTTTACAACAAAGAAAAAATGCACCACTAAAATGTCACTATATTAATTAAGATACATGGCTAAAATTTACTCCGACTTCAAAATATACTGATGTCATGCACTGCCTAATTTAACAGCAACGACAGCAGAGCCTGAGTATTGAAGTCACAAACTGAACTCTAACTGCCAGGTCTTCAAAAAAAGGTAAAGGGAATGCTAGGATTACAGTTTCCAATAGGAGGTAATGGAATAGATTACCAAACTCCTCTTTAATCAACATTTCTCTATTTTGAATATTTATGCGAGTACTTTCCCATATTTGAAAATCAGCTTTACCTTATTAACCAAAAGGTGGTTTAGATTGTGGCAACCTGCCACAAAGTGAAAAACTGAACAGGAAAATTAACAGGATACAAATTTCTTGGCAATTGTAAAAAACATTTAAAGATTCTTTTCAAAGATGAATCCTTCAGCAACCCAGTAGGCAGATGTGTTACTTTTTGAAGGTTTTTATTCTTAGATGTAGTTGCACAAACCAGATTGATGGATCAGAACTAGACTACGTATGACTTTCTTTCAAAGAAGGGGAGAGTGTTCACGTGTGTTTATGCAAGACAGAAATTTTCTGAGAACAGTTAAATACTAATCTAGTGTAATGAGAAAAAATACTGAGTGTTATTACCTCATTAAGATACAATAATCTCTCCTTTCATTTTCTGGAATTGGTTCCTCTGAAAAAAAAAACAAAAAACAAAACAAAAAAAACCAGCACAAAAAAACCCCAAAAAACCAGTAGGCTATATGGTTCATCTAGTCACCACAGAGAATTTTACTCTTCTTCTAGCAGTACTCAGTTCTCCATAATATTCTTGGGGTAATTTTTATGTATGTTTTTATTTCCTTATGCTGAGAACATGGAGAAACTGCTTTAATTTCAAGAAGGTGCTAATTAAAATAGCTATTTTTTGTAGTTGGTAAATTTTGCACTCAGAAACTAAAGCCCATGACACCAGTTTTTGAACATCTTTCTCACTGGTCTATATGAACAAAATGCCTAACATTAGAAGGAAAAAAATAGATTATATTTTTATTATATTATATTTTTTATTATATTATATACTTTGGTAAAGTATCATGTAGATGTATTGTTTGCTCTTTTCTAGTACTTTGCTTATGCTAGTTCAGGTTGAAGGTATGTCTTTGGACACATAGACAAATAAATCCTGCTTCATATTGCTGTACTAATGGCAAGGTGTCACCATAACCACAAAACAAGGTTGCATCACCTTCCATACATCAATAAAACAGCAATGTATCTCTATATAAAAAATGAAATTAAACAGTTGATAGATGTGTAACACACTATACGGTCATCGTTTTTTAATATGAGCCATAAACAACAGTAGAAAGGAAAAATAGCTTCCTAACATTTGGCATTCTTCCACTGCTATTAAACTAAAATACTTTATTATGAAAACTAAAGAAAAATAAACTTCTGTGAGAGTGTACATCAAGTAAACCAAAACTTTTATAGCATTTAACTGGAGCTGAAAATACAACTCTGTGTAATCTGTGACTTTATAATGTAGCAAACATATCCTGCTAGCAGAAAATATTAGAGCTGAACAAAAAAAAATCACAATTAATAATTTACTCAAAGACCCTCTTCAGTCTGCAGTGTGTCTGTGAAAAGATAATGATTTCTTTTGTTGCATTTTAATTTTCCAAACTTCTGACCTATTAAAATTATCTCTGGTAAGGTAACTGGTCATACTTCACATTGAAATCAATTTTTAATCTTATAAATAATATGGCATCTTGCATAGGTGAACTACACAGTATGGCAGATTTTGCCAACAGATTCATTAACCAGAGACAATTCTGGAAAATTCTTTATAAATTTATGGGGTCAGTGAGTTAACATGTAACAGTAGCACTTGAAAGTCCATGAACTCTAAAAGTGATTGGATAGGGAAAAAAGTAACAAGAAAACTTCAGATATTCAAAGTAAAAGTGGAAGTATTAAGGAAAGTAACATTCTTTTGCCCTTTTGAAGGTTATGAAGAAAAATCGATTTGTTAGACAAGACCTGAACTGCGTCACTTAAAAGAGAATACACAGATTGGCACGTGATGATCCAATTGCTGAAGAATTTCCAGTCTGTTTTCTCTTAATTTTGAAATTATTTCCAAGGTACTCTCAATAAAGTGGCCTTTAATATACAAGAGTTTTGGATGCTACTGCTACCAAAGACTAGGGAACCTGTATATTATGCTCAAACAGCTATTTTAAGAACGCTGTTCAGACAGGGTACATGCATCTTTAACATTCCCAGGAGTCCATGTTCAGGAACTTGCCCCTAGCAGGCTCTCAGTTTTATTTCTCTAAATCATAGATAAAAATATGTATGTTCAGATCCCATCCTGACAAAAGTCATTATGCAGAGTGTGCACCTGAGTCTTGGATGTGCTTGTGGTTTATGCAACAGTATCACCTCACCACAGTCAGACATTTTAAACCTTGTACCTTCACAGTGTTCTTCATATCTACTGTTAGAAGAGAAATATTAGAATATGAAAGCAATTTTTCTAATATAAATAATTCTTGAAAATATTAAGAATTTTCAGTTCACTAAATATGTCATTGATAGATTTCCAGTGGAAGTCAAGGCAGTATATTTTAAATCTGAGCACAATGATATTTAAATTTAAATCTATATTTAAATTTAAATTATATTTAAATCTATTTATATTTAAACTGATAGCCCTTGTTATGAGTTGATTTGCTAATATGCAACTGTATAAATCGGATTAGTGGTTGGCTTTTTCATTCACAACTGCTACTGAAAATCATTTCAGAAATGCTGGCATCCATTCCCATTTGATGTGGTTAGACGCTACTATCAAGTTAAGGGATATATTTCACTTCTTGCAGCTGTTTTAGTCTTGCTTCTTTCAATGACACATTTTATTTTGGCTATTTTTTTCTCTCAGATTTCACTGGTTGTTCATCCAAGTGGACGAATTAAATTCAAGAACTTTCCTGCTGAAGTTGACTTTATATGCTATGGCTTCTATTGCCCAGGCAGTGTTCTATTTATTTTGAGAAGATGTTTTTTATCCTGACATCTATCAAGCCTTTATATTCTTCAGGCAATATATAATCAGATTTCTCTAACTTGCCTCTTTCTGTGCTAATTTGCTTCTCCTCTCTGAAGTTTTACCTCATAATATTCATTCCTTAGTTGCTGCTGTCCAATAAATGTCAGTATGGAACTACTTTTTCCTCAAGACCCTCTCTCCATGAGTTTTCTGGTATGTTTTTTTTCCCTTGGGCAATGAGGCTACCNGTGAAGAACTGAACAGGAAAATTAACAGGATACAAATTTCTTGGCAATTGTAAAAAACATTTAAAGATTCTTTTCAAAGATGAATCCTTCAGCAACCCAGTAGGCAGATGTGTTACTTTTTGAAGGTTTTTATTCTTAGATGTAGTTGCACAAACCAGATTGATGGATCAGAACTAGACTACGTATGACTTTCTTTCAAAGAAGGGGAGAGTGTTCACGTGTGTTTATGCAAGACAGAAATTTTCTGAGAACAGTTAAATACTAATCTAGTGTAATGAGAAAAAATACTGAGTGTTATTACCTCATTAAGATACAATAATCTCTCCTTTCATTTTCTGGAATTGGTTCCTCTGAAAAAAAAAACAAAAAACAAAACAAAAAAAACCAGCACAAAAAAAACCCAAAAAACCAGTAGGCTATATGGTTCATCTAGTCACCACAGAGAATTTTACTCTTCTTCTAGCAGTACTCAGTTCTCCATAATATTCTTGGGGTAATTTTTATGTATGTTTTTATTTCCTTATGCTGAGAACATGGAGAAACTGCTTTAATTTCAAGAAGGTGCTAATTAAAATAGCTATTTTTTGTAGTTGGTAAATTTTGCACTCAGAAACTAAAGCCCATGACACCAGTTTTTGAACATCTTTCTCACTGGTCTATATGAACAAAATGCCTAACATTAGAAGGAAAAAAATAGATTATATTTTTATTATATTATATTTTTTATTATATTATATACTTTGGTAAAGTATCATGTAGATGTATTGTTTGCTCTTTTCTAGTACTTTGCTTATGCTAGTTCAGGTTGAAGGTATGTCTTTGGACACATAGACAAATAAATCCTGCTTCATATTGCTGTACTAATGGCAAGGTGTCACCATAACCACAAAACAAGGTTGCATCACCTTCCATACATCAATAAAACAGCAATGTATCTCTATATAAAAAATGAAATTAAACAGTTGATAGATGTGTAACACACTATACGGTCATCGTTTTTTAATATGAGCCATAAACAACAGTAGAAAGGAAAAATAGCTTCCTAACATTTGGCATTCTTCCACTGCTATTAAACTAAAATACTTTATTATGAAAACTAAAGAAAAATAAACTTCTGTGAGAGTGTACATCAAGTAAACCAAAACTTTTATAGCATTTAACTGGAGCTGAAAATACAACTCTGTGTAATCTGTGACTTTATAATGTAGCAAACATATCCTGCTAGCAGAAAATATTAGAGCTGAACAAAAAAAAATCACAATTAATAATTTACTCAAAGACCCTCTTCAGTCTGCAGTGTGTCTGTGAAAAGATAATGATTTCTTTTGTTGCATTTTAATTTTCCAAACTTCTGACCTATTAAAATTATCTCTGGTAAGGTAACTGGTCATACTTCACATTGAAATCAATTTTTAATCTTATAAATAATATGGCATCTTGCATAGGTGAACTACACAGTATGGCAGATTTTGCCAACAGATTCATTAACCAGAGACAATTCTGGAAAATTCTTTATAAATTTATGGGGTCAGTGAGTTAACATGTAACAGTAGCACTTGAAAGTCCATGAACTCTAAAAGTGATTGGATAGGGAAAAAAGTAACAAGAAAACTTCAGATATTCAAAGTAAAAGTGGAAGTATTAAGGAAAGTAACATTCTTTTGCCCTTTTGAAGGTTATGAAGAAAAATCGATTTGTTAGACAAGACCTGAACTGCGTCACTTAAAAGAGAATACACAGATTGGCACGTGATGATCCAATTGCTGAAGAATTTCCAGTCTGTTTTCTCTTAATTTTGAAATTATTTCCAAGGTACTCTCAATAAAGTGGCCTTTAATATACAAGAGTTTTGGATGCTACTGCTACCAAAGACTAGGGAACCTGTATATTATGCTCAAACAGCTATTTTAAGAACGCTGTTCAGACAGGGTACATGCATCTTTAACATTCCCAGGAGTCCATGTTCAGGAACTTGCCCCTAGCAGGCTCTCAGTTTTATTTCTCTAAATCATAGATAAAAATATGTATGTTCAGATCCCATCCTGACAAAAGTCATTATGCAGAGTGTGCACCTGAGTCTTGGATGTGCTTGTGGTTTATGCAACAGTATCACCTCACCACAGTCAGACATTTTAAACCTTGTACCTTCACAGTGTTCTTCATATCTACTGTTAGAAGAGAAATATTAGAATATGAAAGCAATTTTTCTAATATAAATAATTCTTGAAAATATTAAGAATTTTCAGTTCACTAAATATGTCATTGATAGATTTCCAGTGGAAGTCAAGGCAGTATATTTTAAATCTGAGCACAATGATATTTAAATTTAAATCTATATTTAAATTTAAATTATGTTTAAATCTATTTATATTTAAACTGATAGCCCTTGTTATGAGTTGATTTGCTAATATGCAACTGTATAAATCGGATTAGTGGTTGGCTTTTTCATTCACAACTGCTACTGAAAATCATTTCAGAAATGCTGGCATCCATTCCCATTTGATGTGGTTAGACGCTACTATCAAGTTAAGGGATATATTTCACTTCTTGCAGCTGTTTTAGTCTTGCTTCTTTCAATGACACATTTTATTTTGGCTATTTTTTTCTCTCAGATTTCACTGGTTGTTCATCCAAGTGGACGAATTAAATTCAAGAACTTTCCTGCTGAAGTTGACTTTATATGCTATGGCTTCTATTGCCCAGGCAGTGTTCTATTTATTTTGAGAAGATGTTTTTTATCCTGACATCTATCAAGCCTTTATATTCTTCAGGCAATATATAATCAGATTTCTCTAACTTGCCTCTTTCTGTGCTAATTTGCTTCTCCTCTCTGAAGTTTTACCTCATAATATTCATTCCTTAGTTGCTGCTGTCCAATAAATGTCAGTATGGAACTACTTTTTCCTCAAGACCCTCTCTCCATGAGTTTTCTGGTATGTTTTTTTTCCCTTGGGCAATGAGGCTACCAATAACGCATGTGAATCAGTTAAAACAATAAAAAATTAGTTTTACCTAAGAACATTTCCTTTGATCAAATCTCTAAGTACAGGAGGTTTACATTTGTGCATCCACGGCAGTAACACCCATAAAATAATCCATATCAGACCTTGCAAAGAAAGGTTTTAACTCTAACAGATCGTGGACACTTGTTTCTTGGATACCAGTGCCAATGAACATTTCAATATTTCTACAGCACAAAATCTTAGCAGGGTGGTGGTTTCCAAGTAGGTAATTCTTTCAAAGAGCTTCCAACATGTCCATGCTTTCTTTACCTCAACTGCAAAGTCTTAAAAGTGGCTGTTTGCACTGGAAGAAGCAGTTCTATCTTTGCATACAGCCTAGGCCTGTCTGTCAGGGCAGAGAGGGGAAGAAAAGCAGCCTCTGGGGGGACCATATTGTGTCTTTTCCACGTTTAAAGGGGCTCTGTAAAAAAGATTAAGTCTATTAGCAGGACCTGTTCTGATTGGACAGAGTAACAGCTTTAAGCTAGAAGAGGGTAGATTCAGATTAGATACAAGGAAGATATTTTTATGATAAGGATGGTGAATTATTGGAACAGATAGCCCAGAGAGGTTATAGATGTGCCACACTTGGAAACAATGAGAAGAGAGAAGCAAGCAAACCATCTTCTGTAAATGGTGGACCTCTTTTTTAACGTGAGGAGGAAGGAATGGACAGGGCACAAGGATTATCTTTTCAAACAAATTAAAATCTATTGTGGGACAAAAAAGATAAATTGTAAAATGCATTGCTCAAAGGAATTTATTGTTTCCACTAAAGCTACAAATTATGGTATTGAGTACAACAGGCCAGGAACTGTTCTCTGCCTATAAAGCCAAATTGTGAAATTGATTTACCTTCATATAGTTACACACCTTCCTCTCCTACAACAGACAGACATAACAAATCCATGTTGCCAGCTAGAGATAGCCCCTGTCCTATGCTGGTCACTAAAATCATGCCTGGGCACAATTTCAGAGTGCACCAGTTTGACAGAGACTGAAATCACCCCAGGGTGAGTGCAAGCAGAGCAGCCACAGAGGGGCATGCAAAGTAGAACCCCTCAGAGTGTTTAGGCATAGCTGAAATGTCTGAACCTGGGGTCATTATTCTGGCAAGGAATGAGCTACTGAACAAATGTAATAACCTGATGCAAGTAGCTCTTGCTGGATTTTTAAAGCTCTGTTTTCCAGAATATCTATTATAAGGCTGTCTCAAAGTAATGGAGCAGGAGGAATGAGATAGTAAATATAAGCACCAGAAAGTATTCATGGTTATAAGTTTCTCTGAAATATTTAAGAGTCTATTAGATATCAGCTTAACATACGTTCTTATGTTTTATATTGTGATTCATCTATAATCTGAGCATTCTTGAGTCAAACATGGTGAATCCTCAAATGAGAGACCAATGCCCTTTTTTGCTCAGGCCATGATGATTGTGATCTACACTATAGAAGCTCTAGCTCATTTTTCAAAATGTTAGGTATGGTTTCCGTGACATTCACTCCAAATTGTATTATTTTCTAACATTAGTCTATATGTTAAACAGAAAAAAACAGCCACAAAGGGCTGCTACTGTGATATCTACCATCTTCCAAATGAATTTTTATATACTTATTATCTTCACTCCAGTAGGATTTTTTTTGTTGTTGTTTATGAGATTTAAATTAGTTGAAACCTGAGCCTTACCTTCATTTTTCTTGTAGCTGTGGAATCTACAACACTCTGTGAACTAATAGAATAGTACTTTAAAGAGTATAGATAGTTTTAGAAAAGGTAGACACTAAACACATGGACATGAATGGAATGTCAGTGAAGAACCAGCTTTGAAGTATGGCTATAAAATGTTCACAAGAACTCATATTGCTAATTAACCTGAGTCCTGAAATAGATATGAAATTATATGCTCAGCCATTTCACATTTCGCCGAAGTGGAATGAAATCATTCTGTGAATAAACAGACTTGAAATTGTACTTATTTAACACCTATGAGAGTACTACATTTAGAACAGTAGTACAAGTGGAGTCTATTTGCTGTAAATAAGCAATAATAACTGGAAAGTAAGCAACAGGTACGTCATGCAAAACTAAGATTGTGTTTAAAATTTAAAAAAATAAAAAAAATAAAAAAACTGAGACTAACTATGGATGTTCTTATGAGTTGCTAAATGTTGATTCTTTCATTTTTCTTCACTGTGAGAGAAAGTGAATCTAGGATTGTGACACTGAAGAAATAAGTTATTTTATAAACTTCTGCTCCATAGGCTCACTGCCAAACTACAAGTGAAGCTTAATAATGACAATGGACAATGCTGCATGCATAAAGATAAATGTCCTATAGTCAGCGTACAGTTTGTTCAGAAGACTGAAAGCCATGAGGTAGTGCATAAAAATGAACATTCACATTTTAATCAACAAAAATATTCTAGTTTTTGGTAAAGTCACATTCAACAACATGACAGAACATACTCAAAAATTCAAATAAAAGTGCTAATTAAAACTTCCTTCAGTCTCACTGTTGTTTCATTAGTTCCTCCTCAATCCCTCAAAATATCAAATGCCTTTCAACACAGTTGAACAATTAAAACATTCACAATAGGAACTTTTGAACAAAAGATATTTCAACTCACAGTAGCACACTGAATTAATAACTGAGAGAACTTTTTCTCACAAAAGACTTTAAAGGTTGTCTCCACATTATAACTTGAGACACTAAAACAGGGCAACATAGAAATTTATAACTAAAGTAAAAATTGCAATTCAGATGTTTCTGGAGATCTGTAACCATGAATATTGTCAATTATATGCAACTCAATTCAAGAGAGTGAGGGAATCTCATGAGTCTTTCAATGATGTGAAAAATGCTCACCTGCAGACTAGACAACTCATCCCGTCTTCACCTTTTATTTCAGGATGATCTAGATGTTCTTTAAAAGGCAAGAATGTGAAAACTTACAAATATGTTTAATTAGAAAAATGGCTTTGTCCATGTAATCACCTGTATGGCTTTAAAAATAATTAATAGAATCAAAATATTTTGACTAATGTAGCCCAGTTCTCTCACAGCAGAAAAGTATTGATCATAAATAAGTGGAAAAAAAAAACTTCATTATAGTAAGGGTTTAGTTTGGTATGATTTATTTTTTTTACCACATTTAAGTGATTTTTCAATAATACTAAAATCAATGTGCAAGACTTTTTGCAAAGAATTTACCTTGTTATTCCAGCTGGTATAACTTACATACAAAATACATGCACCGTAAATACTTCATTTATTATCCATGTTTTTAATTTATGCTTCCTTTTTGTGCCACTGGCTTCACTACTTTTAGTATTTCTCATGATAGCATAGGACACTTCCCAACAAAGAGCAGGAAAGATGAGGGAAACTAACTTTTCATCACTTCTGACTCTCAAAAGGGAACATTTGTTTTCATAATATTGAAATAGATTCTACTCATGGTTAAGTAATATCAGTGTTGCAGGCAAAATTCACCTTCTTCTGCACAAACAGGATTAACAGGATATATAGAAAGAAGAACCCTCCAGGAGGATTTTGTAAGATGTTCAATTTTGCACAATTGGATTAATAATGATTTTTTTATTTTAAAAAATATAGTGGAAGAAAAGTGCTTGCAACAGAAATTGCATGTTAGATATTTGTTCACTGCCTCCAAATTTGTTCAACCAGCAGAAGTAAAGTAGGTAGTAATTCACTTTATAAAGTACATGAACGTTTTCAGAAATGAAGCCATCAATAACTTTGACAAGATCCAGAAAAAAAAAAATAGTTACAGCTGGAGGAGGAGAATTGTTTTTATACTGAAACTTCCATTTTACATCTAAAGTCTGGGACATAGAACATGAGATAGTTACCGTTCAACCTCACACATCTACCAATTTGAAAATCTAAAAAGGTGGATATTCTACTGTAACCTAAAGTCGTTTGTGTTATATGACATATTTAAAAAAAGCTTGAGAAGGTGAATTTTCACTATCAATAAAGTAATTGATAATGACAAAAACAGGAAAAACTTAGAATTGCAAATTTAATGGCGTTTGAAGATGGAGTAAAATGGTAAATTTTTGAAATTCTAGCCATTGTTACAAAATTCTAATTGAATACTATGTGACATATCTTTTTTTACAAAATGTCTTCAAGGACATTTCTTAATGTAAATGCTTTTTAAAAAAAATTCCATTGGAATGTTTTACAGTCTCAACACCAAAAATCAAAGAATGAAAGATGTTCTACAAGCAACATGTTTTGCTCAGTGTCTGAAAGAATGTAAAACATGACCTATCTCAGTTTGTCCCCAGAAAAATCTACATAGAACTCCTAATAAAAAAAATTAAATTAAAAAATAAAATTAAAAAATCTATTGCAACAATAGATTTGTCTCAACTTTCAGGAATATAATTTTACCCATTGTTCTTTTATATCAAAACTCTAAATTTTACAGAACTTATTGATTCCTGCACTAGGAAACAAATGACAAGTCTTAAATACAAAGACAAATGTATACTTCAACACAGGAACAAAACTCCCTGATGTTATATAGCTTTTTAAATTGCATGTTTTGGATATACATATATGTCTTTACCTGTAAAAAGAGAGTAAGAAGAGATGAAGACCTTTGATAATTGTTATCTGTCAAATAATTAAATATTTGCTTTCAATTAACTTAAACACTGCTTCTCTTGTTGACACTACATTATTTTATTTTCATTCTTTTTCAGTACAAAATATATTAAATGAGAAAAAATGTTTTTCTTATCCAAAAAGGTACCTCCTCCAGAAATTTTTGGTATGGTCTTTGGTATTATGGTTAGAAACAGAGTTGTTCTTCAAAACTACAGCATTAGAAATAACAAGTTTTACCAAACTACTGCAACTTTGTTCTCCCTCATGACCTGTTGCTTAAAAATTTCTTCCTAAATTTTGCATGGACCCACAGATGTCACCTGAATATCTCAAACCTCCCTATTCCTTTTGTTTCCCCCTTCTTATCAGTTAAAATGATCAGGTGGTCCTCTCCAAAGCTGTGTGTTGAGTTTCTTGATGCCCTATCACTTAGTAACTGGAGACTTTAATATTTGACCATGTATCCTTTATCCCTGATTTACTAAGCTTATGTCTCTATTTGATTTTGGTTATCACCTCCCTCTTTACTTGTTGCCTTTGGTGCTGCAAAAGGTCCTTGATTGGATAGACTTAATGAAGAAGCAGCTTACCATCACATCATGTTCTTCACCCTACTAATAAAATACTAATAATACTAATAATATACAGATATATAGATTTAATTTTTTTCTCCTTTTTCAGAACTTTGCTTTCTGTTCATATATTATTGGGAACACTATAGTTAAAATAGAAAGGTATCTTGATGAAACTTAAATATGATAACTTAAATATGATGTTTAATCAACATTCATGCTTGAGTATCAACAAAAACGTTTTGAGTCAGTTCTGTAGTAGCGGTAATGTTAACTACAGAGGCGTGCTATTGGCACAAATTGGCAGCACGTCAATACATTGACAACAAAAGGTGAAGAGTTGTTTGAGAGAGATTACCTGTCCTCCAGGAAGAATGGATGTCTAAGCCCTCTTATTCTGACAGGATTTTTTTTGGTTTTTCATTTTTCTTCTTTGTCTTTTCTTTCTTGAAATAAACAAAAGGTAAAAATTTAGATAAACAAGAATGAGTCCCAAAGACGGCCATCCGAACACCTAAAATTCTAAGAACTTGAAATAACTCATACATGAATAGACAGATCTAGGTCAATTTCTAATATGCGAAAATGTAAATGCTATAGAATTCTGAGGGGTTGTCTTATCAAACCTAACTATTAAAAATATTCAAATATTATCTTAAATATTTAAAATACTTTACAGAATTTTTCACAACATAACTTCTTTACAAATGCTTTGGAAATCACCTTAAATAAAAACAAAATACATTAATTCTGTTATCTTTAGGATCTTTGTAAATGCAAGAAGTGTAGCAAAATTTGATTCTCTGTCTATATGCTTTCATGACTCAGAATGAGGTCTTTTGTGTATAAATGCAAGTGAGTTTTGTCATTAAATTTCAAAGTAGATCTCACTGTAGACATGCAGTATATGCTTTTACCTCAAGAAGCAAATCATACCTTTCCATTTTTCAACTCGTAGATACTTTTGTAGGTTTAAGATATCGCCATATATCAAAAAGAACACCATAAATGGTTTGATTCATTTGATCTCTTAGACCATCACAACTGAGAATCAACCTCATTTGGCACATATTTATGTAAGTTTCTATTAAAAATTTAAAGAACTAATACACTAGGTTGCAGTTTGACTGATAGGCAGATATTCCATATTCTCTGAAGTTGTGAACTCCTCTTTTAAGTAGGACGGAAAACCCCTCACTTACTCTCTAGGTTGCAGTTTGACTGATAGGCAGATATTCCATATTCTCTGAAGTTGTGAACTCCTCTTTTAAGTAGGACGGAAAACCCCTCACTTACTCTCTAGGTTGCAGTTTGACTGATAGGCAGATATTCCATATTCTCTGAAGTTGTGAACTCCTCTTTTAAGTAGGACGGAAAACCTCTCACTTAAATTTAGCTATTAAAAATTAGGAGTTTTCCAAGGGACATCTCATAACTGACCCAGGAATCAAGCCAGTAAATAAATGGGTGAGTTTCAGAGTCCGAACGAAGAGAAAATGAAGCATTTTTCTTAAATTATAGATTGTGATGTAAATGGCCCAGAGAAAGACAGATTACATATAAAATGTATATAGAAGCTTCTAAGATTAGAATAGGAATTGGAAGGGATTACAATTTCATAACTTTAAGTAAGCTTACAAAACAAGGTAACTAGCACCAAGGAACTAGGCATTTGCTTTCTTTTTGTTCTTATTGAACTGAAGAAATACTATTAGATTTTGGGTTCACAAACCAGGTCTGAAATCACCAACTTTTTCTTTTCTTCTGATTGTAGCAAAATTGCCTCCAGAGCTCTGTAATGTTAGGTGTTAATTATGTGCTGCAGTGCAGTACATACTCTGAAAAGCAATATTGCCTTTGTCATCTGTGACTGATTACCCAATTCTGGCTGTGTTTGAAAGAAGTTATTTCCTGAAATTTGCTTTGTAATTCAGTTCGTGTGTCTGCTCATTAGTTTCTTTCAAGCTGCATCATTTTGCATACTTTATCACACAGACACCAGAAATGTAATGCTAGGAATGTATTCACTGAAATACATTTGGTCAGCCCTGCTTTTGGTCAACAAGCTTTTCCTTGGCAACAGCAGATGTGAAGTAGTGAGCACTGTATCATGTGTCCTGTTCAATGAGCAAAGTATACCTTGATTTAGCCTCAGAATTAATACCATTTTGGTCATTCCTTCAAGAGACATTAGTCTACCAGCACAGCACCCCAAGGTAGGTGTCTGCCTTGAGTCCCTGCAGTGAGTTTGGTGCGGTGATTTTTCAAGCACAGCTGTCAAAAGTAACTGATACTCTGTCTGTAAGTAAATGTGAGTGTGTTTTACCTCTGCACTGAGTCTTCAGCTCTTGTTCATGAATCATTTCAAGCCTAGTGATTGTTTTATACCTCTTTACTCTTTCAGGCTTATTTTAGGAAGAAAACCCTAGAGGCATTATTTGATCTTAAAGGTTACATTTCTCACCATGAAATCCAAAGATGAGCTCTTTCAGATTACATTACTGCTACTGTTTGTACTCCTTTAGTGTAGCAAGCTGGGGCTAAACAGCCACTAAGCAGGAACAAACAACAAATTTAGAGGACCAGTTTGAGAATACCTGTACTACTGGGTATGCTAAAAAAATTAGTTCAGAATTTTTGCTAACAAAATAGCAGGGACATGAAATGTAATTTAGGGAAATAAGTGCATCATGCCACAGAGGCCTCATTACAAGACAGGATGAGTTACTTTCTCTTGGAATATAATTTTCATTCCATTACAAGACAGCCAAAGGTGGCATCTATATGTAGAGTGAAGACACTTAATTTTGGAAAAATTAATCTACTTATGAAACCAAGAGCTAAAACTAGTGTCATAACTGAAGTCCTTCCTTTCAGGATTGGACAATAAACTTCTTGAGTAATGATCAAAATCTTCAATTATCTCTAGTTTGAAGTCTAGATTTATTGAACCAATCAGTGTAGCACAGATTTTTTTCTTCTGCCTACTCCTTTTTAAATAACTAATATGTTTGAACCAAAGCAAACCAAAGAGAAAGGTGTGGCTTCTTACACCAAACCAGATGTACCCTTAGCAACTAAAGCTAGAAATTTGGCAATGTCACACAGTACCTGTCTACTCAGTAATACACTCTAACACAATGGCCTGTTGACTGTTTTGTATTGCAAGGTATTTTGTTTGTTTATTCTGAGGTTTAACTGTAAATGTCACCTCTAATGCAAAAGACTGGTATTATGCCTATCTCTAGTATTATTTTCCATTCAACTATGCTCCCAACCCCACCTACTATAATGATGTACCCCTGGGAGGGAAACACATACAAATGTTCTATGCAAGTGAGTTACGAACCTGAAAATAGAAGGAACTTCAACATGAGGAGGGTTACTGTTATTTGTTAAAGCATAGACTACTCAACAGTAGGATATCTGCTAATTCTGAAGTAACATCCAGCAGCTGTGATCAAATCTTGGCACTGAACAAGAAGCTCAGGGTGCTTACTTGCTCTGTTTCCGCTGACAAGTTTACAGTGTGGTCCACAGCTGCAAACAGGAAAATCAAACTTCACAGTTATTATGATCAGACATATTCCTAGGTAAGTCTGGGGACTTAACATTGGTCTGCAGCCTACAATTGTGAAAAGAAGAACTCTCTGCCTGCATTCGTGATGGACTAAATACAGGCTGAACAAGAATTCTGCATACATATATAAAGGACATTATACTAAGAATATTGTGTATGTATTTTACAATACTGATTTGTCCATAAACACAAACCCTATTCACAAGCAAAGTATTTCAAGAGTTCCACCTCAGCCTAATGCATTTGCCTTTTACATCTGCCAGAAATTAAGTATTAAACACAATAATTCAATACAACAATTCTTTTCTCAACCATCAACTTTCAACTCAAAAGATCATTAATATAATCACTTACTGAGGGTTACTGAAGGCTGACAACTTCTAAATGTCTTTTTTCAATGTTGCAGAATGTGCAAATATATTTGTGACGCTACAGTCAGTATACATGTATTTTATGAATTTAGGTAGGCTCGTATGAGGGTGTCTAATACCAGCTCCTTTCTCCCATACAGCTGATTGTATAATTATTGTGTGAATCAACACATGCAGGTAACCAGGGCGACCACCAAGCCACAACTGAAAAGCAGAGACCAGATTTGTTTCATTACCTTGCTAACAATGCTGGGCAGCACAGACACTCAGGGACACAGGCTCCCTCAGGTTTATTCCATCCTAGCCCTGAGCAGAGGTTGCGGGGGGACTCTGCCTGCCCCATTGTATCAAAAGGCTTCCGTGCTTTTTACAAGCTCTGGGCTTTTGAGATTTCTCTCCCAGCAGGAGGCTCAAGCCAGTCTGTGAAAATACCTCTCAGGTATCTGATAACATTTGTGTTATCTCTGCAGAAATTCTACTTCTCAAAACAGACAGAGGATAATCAGCAATAGGCATAATACACGTTTTCCCACACTGATATTCTTAGCACTTCCAGCTGCAAGGTCCCTTTGAATGAGACTATTGCCTCCTCACCAAATCTTTCAGTTTTAACCCTTTCCTCCCAACAGCTGTATCAGTTGTAATCTGATTATTATTGCACAGTTGATTCCACTACAATGGCACACAGGCAAATGAATACCTAGCCTTTAATAGTTCTCCATGTACAGATCTTAATATGTGTATTTAATTTAATTTCTTGTAAATCAAGAAAACTGTAACAAGCGGAAATCTGTGTATAAAAATCACCTGTTCTTACTTCTGGACAGTCCATGAAGAAAAAATGCTTTTACTTAAAACAGCACCCAAAAATAGTGCAAAAGCTCAAATGTATGCACAAAAAAATTCCAGATTAGCAAAAACTACATAATGTTACTACATGCCAAACACTTTTGAGAACTAGTAGATATAATGACTTTATTATCAAGCTATGAATATTCATTGAACTTTACTCTCAGGTATTTTGCATGGATTTTAATTACTTCATTCTATAGTGACTGAAGAGAATATAAAAGTCTTTTTCACATCTTAAACCACACATTTTTCAGACCATTGCTAGAATTTCATGGAGCAGATATATTTATGCCAACAGATATCGTTCTGTATGCAAATTTTAAGGATATAACTTTGATTTTGGATAAAAATATAAGGTTTAATAACAATGTTTTCTGTAAATACTGTTCTATTTCTGTTCTTTCAGACAGCAGATACAGAAGTCACAGACAGGAAAGTTTAGGTTGGAAATTACTTCAAGAGGTGTCATGTCCAACCTTCTTCTCATAGCATCATCAGCTCTCAGGTCAGAACTTCTCCAAGGACAGAGTCTCAAGTACAAAATGTCTAGAAAACTTATTTTGCTGCTTGATATCCTTGAGGACAAAAGGCTTTCTCTTCTATCCAGTTTAAAATTTACCTTTTTCTTCTAGTGGCCACTGCTTGTCATTCTCCTGTCACATACCACTGTAGAGAGCCTGACTTTATCTCTGAAGAACTTCTTACAGCTGCTGAGAAGCTGCTGTTAGGTTCATCCTGGTGCTGCCTCTTCTTCAGTATGAGCAAGTCGCAGTCTCCCAGCCTCTTCTTCCAGGGAAACTTCACCAACTCTGACCAGTTTAAGGTCTCTCTGCCAAGCCTGATTCAGTTTATCAATGGCTTTCCCAGGAGAGGTGGGGATGGAGGTGCCAAGACTGGATGCAGTACCTAGATGGTATCTCATAGGTGCCAAGGAGAGAGAAAAAGTTATTCTCAGTATCTTGGCTGTACCCCTGTGAATGCTGTCCAGGATGCTGTTTGTTGTCCATTTCTGCATCCAGGGCACACTGCTAGCTCATATTCAGTTTCTGTAGGTCAAAGGCTTCCAGTTCCCTACTAGCAGAGCAGCTCCTAGGCAGACAGGCATGAGCCTGTGTTGTTGCACTGGTGCTCTACAGGGGCAGAACATTTCATTTTTCACCTGGTTGATAATTGTGCTATCCATAACCTCCTCCAAGTCCTGACAACACTGTTAAACTGGATATGTCATTATTGTACTCTATGTGTCATCGGCATCCCCTATTTACCACTGCCCTCTGAGGCCAAAAATCTATAAGATCTTTTACCTCTCTCACTGTCCAGCAATCCAGACCCTACAATGAAAACTTAGATTAAAGCAATAATTGTAGGAGACGGTGTTGAAAGTCCAGGTAAAGTAAAGGGAAATTATACATTATGCTCCCCCCTCAGCCACATATGCACACTGAAGTCAGGTACACATCACAGATTCTGCAAAGTGATGAAATACTCATCCAGTCTTCACTCTGCTGACAAATATGGTCAGTTTGATGTTTAGACAGTACTTGCAAAATTTGGAGTAGAGAAGCAAATTTACAGCTCACCATGCCCTGAAGTAGGCAATGAACTAAAAATAGCCCCCCAGGTGTGTGTTTTTAATTGTTTTGTTTTGTTTTGATGGCATTTTTTGACATTGCTTGTAACAGGACAAAGGCAATGTGATAGGCTTACAGAAAGGACTTGGTGCTTTTCAAGTTTTGCCCAGACTTTTCTAGTGTATGCTAGAAGATTTATTTTAGGCTGTTTAGCAGTTATCTAATGACCAGCTCACTATTATTTTTCTTTGGCTTTTGTCTAGATTTGTAGAACTGTGTGATGTCAGGCCTATTTGTTGTCTCCAGCTATTCCGAGAAGAGCAGCTATCTACGATGCTGATAAAATGCAATATGGAAGAAAACCAGCATGAGATTACAGCAGGGGACCTGAATTTACAGGCATGAAGTGTCTGCAGGGTTTTAAACAATTCACCAGGATCTAATCAATGGTAAAAGGAAGGTACCCTTGGGAGACTTGTAGAACCAGTTTCACATAAAAAACACATCACAGATGGTGTATTTGAATATAATGTGGACTTACAAACCAATGAAGAAAGACCAAGACATTTTGTGGTAGCAAAAATAAAAATGCCTTCCAATATATCCTGCAGTGAGAAGGAGAAACCATTAATAGCATCATCATGCTCCTCTCATGAAGAATGTAGGATGCTGAGGAGGCTCCCCCAAACTGATGCCTCCCACCTAAATGAAATGAGATTGAAAAGAGTGAAGGGAAAATTCATTAGAAACTTCATGTACATCTGTTTTTAACTTCACATAATATGACCATGAAATGTTGTTATCACTGTAGCCAAACTAATAATAATTCTTTTTTTATATGGATAAGATTTTAATTCTAATGATAAATTGTTGTGTTTGCATTGGTGCAGTTTTTTTTAAAAGACTTGGAATTTAAAAAACTGATGAGAATTCAAACAACTTACTCTAGAAGTTGAATGGATTGAATTAACAACACTTGGTTTTGTTTTTTTCTTCCCCCAAAAACGATCTTTTACAGCATGATGTTCTCCTTTTTGACTGACAAAACTAAACACACATCTGTGTCTGTAATTGCAGTGGTTTTCAATTCAAATGCAAAGCAAAAGGGGCAAACAAATCTTCTGTTTTTCTCCATGACTGGAATACTGAATACTGACGTTGTATAGAATTGTAGGACCAATGTTGACCAGTTGGACAAAAAAAATAAATTAAATGTGTTCTTTGTTAAGTCCTTTAGATGGCTATAATTTTCTACTTTTCTCCTCATTTTAATCTAGAGTACATCTGCTGCTTAAGAATTAAATTCAAAGTAAATTTCCAGCATATGCAAAATCCAAGCAGAAATGGCAAACCAAATTATCCAAAGCTTTATGGAAGATATACCAAGCTTTGAGAAAGAGGACTGTTGACTTCTTTGTGCAACTTATTAAATAGTACAACCCATTTCAATTTAGAGTCAGTAGGCAAGATGATAAGAAACAGCAGCTCTTGTAGTTTTCTTTTGTGCTGGATATCAGAGGAAAGTGCAGGCTAATGTTAATGGAGGATAACTGTCCTGCACAACCAATTAGAGCTATAGACTCTAATCACCAAACAAAGTAGCTGAATGTGAAGCTATCAGTATTAATGCTGAAGTGTCTTTCATTAGACAGGCATTAAAGCAAAATACTTTTTGCTTGTGTTCAAATCTTTTCTGCAGCACTGGCTACAGTTTCACCAGTCAAAAGATAGTATCTACTGAACTGCTGCCAAATTCATAGTCAATCGATACAGAAAAATATATCTATAATCTGTGTATCAGATATGTAACTACATGATTTGTTTTTAATTGGTTTAGAAGTATGATTACGATTATATTTCTTGAAGAATACTTACAGATATATTTCAAAATATGCCTGCTTTTCTTATGTTTTAATTTGTTCTACACGTCTTTGTCAAAAAGAAATTAATTTTCTCCAGTGTATGTGCATATGCCCACTTCAGTTAGTGATAAATCAAGGTGTTATCTTTAAGAACACATAAAAGTCACCCAGATACCAGCCATTCATCAGAATAACTTGACACAGCTTAAGAAAATTATACCCTATACTAAGTCATATATATTGATAACAAGACATATATAGATACTAAATCCACCATCCTGGGTTAAAAAACCTTTTAATGATACAAAGCACAGCAAATCCTTTGAAGAGAAGTATTATAAATGATTGTAACATTGTATCGCCATTGTAAGTTAGACACATGAACCGTATAAAATTATTATTTTTGCTTAATTTTTACACCCATGTGAATCCAGTCGCACAGAGCTTTTCTGTAAATTTTAGTGGGTCAATATACTGTTCCATACTATTTTTAACAATAAGAGATATTTTGCAACCACAAAAGCTACTGTATTATTGCCCATGTTCTCTTTCATTTAGGTTTTTATACTGCTCTATAAAGACACTTTTACTTGAAGGATTCTTCTAGTCTCTTCCTTTTTATTCTGTGTTTACCTCAGCTGGGTTAAAAACTTGCTGGATTGCTTGGCCCAGAGAGTGGTGGTGAATGTGTATTTCCACCCAGTTGTGTCTGGGCATCAGTAGTGCTCCCCAGGGCTCAGCTTTGAGGCAAGTCCTGTTAAATGTCTTTATTAATGATCTGGATGAGGAGATGAAGTGCACCCTCAGTAAGTTCACAGATGACATAAGCTGGGCAGTATTGTTGATCTGGCAGAAGGTAGGAAGGCTTTGCAGAGGGATCTGGACAGGCTGGATCAATTGGCCAAGGCCAATTGGATGAGGTACAACAAGGTGAAGTGGATTTGGGTCACAACAATTCTTTCAGTGCTACAGGCTGGGAGAAGACTGACTGGAAAGTGGCCCAGTGGGAAAGGACCTGGCATTGCTGGTTGATGGCCAGCTAAACATGATTCAGTGTGTGTCCAGGTGGCCAAGAAGGCCAGAGGCATCCTGGCCTGTATCAGCAGTAGTGTGGCAAGCAGGAGCAGGGTAGCAATTGTCTCCCTGTGCTCAACATGGTGGGGCCCCACCTCGAATCCTGTATCCAGTTCTGGCCCCCTCACAGCAAGACAGATAGCAAGATGCTGGAGCATGTCCAGAGAAGGGCAGCAGAGCTGGTGAAGGGTCCAGTAAGTAAGCTTCAGAGACTGGAAAAGGTGATCTGTTTCAAGACATCTTGGAATGTGTAGCAGAGGGTAAGTCAAATCTTGCTCTGGTGAATTGGTACTTTGCTTCCCATGCCCCCCAGCCCCACAGTGTCTGTCAGTCATGGCACACTGAAGGCAGCCCCAGTTTTGCATAACCCAGTCCCTGGGTGGCCAAGAGATTGGAAGTCCTTCCTGGTAGGAAGGCCCACGATGGGCCAAAAAGCTTTAAGAAGGGTCACCACTAGGTGAACATGTTGTCCTTTAACGATGTTGGGACCCTGGATACTGAGAATTTTAAGCTTTCTGTCCTGAAGGGCAGAGATGCACAAGAAAATACTGTATCTGAGGCCATGGAAAAGGCTTCCAAAATTGATTGATAACACTGGGATTACAAGTGTGTAATTTGATTAGAAGTGTGTAATATCACAAGGTGGAAAACTTAGAGTTTGGGGTCTTAGAATATAGAATACAGTAATATATATATATGGGACAAGATGGAGGATTTAGGACGGTGGGTAGTGGTTCTTCACCTTCTTCTTCATGGGTTTGGGTAGTATTTTGTAATTGGACAGAAAAGTCCGCACTGCAGACTTGGATAGTTTAGCCTTACAAGACCTTGTATAGAAAAACAGTTAGCCATTTTGCAGCTTCTACAGTAGACTGCTGTAGAATTCACGACTTGTAATGTAGATAAGAAACAATAAATATTTAAGCCTGAATGCAAAATACTGTCTCAAGTGCCTCCAATCCCGACCTTGGCAGAGGCAGAGAAAGAAGCTGAAAACTGCCATAACCCTACCTTCATCTTGGAATTTTACATTGCTGGAAACCAGGAGTTGATAGCTATGTGTCTGTTTTTCTATAGCCTTCTCATCTTTCTGGTTTTATCCCTTTCTTTTTCTTCTCTCTTCTCACAGAATGTTAAAATCGAATGGGTTATAAGATTTTCTATGTTCGATGGGCTCAGTCTATGCTGCAATAAGTGATGTTATGCAGTATTTATTCTTTTGCAAAAGTTCCTTAATTTTCTATAATTTGCCAGTAAACTTTTGTGTACTTTTCCTCTTGAGAATATTTGGTTGGACTTTTCTCCTTTACATCTACCCAGATCAAAAGAACCTTAGTTTAGCCCCTAGATTTGAGTGATGGGGGTAACAGCAAGTTAAGAGTAACAGTAAGTCCTATGAAGAGCAGTGGAGGGATCTGGGCTTATTTAGCTTGGAGGAAACCTGAAGCTCAAGGGGTACTTTATCTCTCTCTACAACTACCCGAAAGGAGGTTGTATCCAGCTGAGTTTCGGCATCTTCTCCCAGACAGCAAGCAACAGGACAAGAGAACACAACCTCAAGTTGCACCAAGGGAGGTCTAGATTGGACATCAACTACATCAACTTCACTGTTCAGCATTGGAATGGGTTGCCCAGGGAGATGGTGGAGTCATTGTCCCTGGAGGTGTTCAAGAAATGACCATACATGGCACTTAGTGTACGGTCTAAACCTAATGATTATATGATTCTACCCTTTCATGAAATCAGTGATGTGGACTTGGCAAAACATATGCAGACAACACACAAACATACAAGCCATGCATCATAGAATAGTCCTCTTCAGGAAATTTGCCATTGGCTGCAAATCACAATGAAAGGTGGAGAGAGAAATCATACAGCATTCTCCAAAAGATTTTTAGTCTGCTGAAACTTTAAACACAGATTTCTAAATGCATTATTTTCTGTGAAGACTGAGAATGAAATTTGGGACAGTATCCAAGAAAAAATAACAAAGCAAAACTACAAAATTAAAGCAATAGGAAGGGTGAAAGGGTAGATGAGAAATAGTCAGAAAGGAGCACTAACAAGAGAGAATGTGAAGTTGGAAGAAGCTGTGAAAACACATGAGCAACACAGAAAACAGGACAGAGGACCAAAGGTACAAAGGGGCAGATGAAAGATTAAATAAACCACAGAAATGTGACATCAGTAAGATTCTGTGATTCAAGACAGTGTCATGAGAATGTCTGAAGATAAAATATTAAGGACTAAT
>VWZV01029332.1:0-10324 GCA_013397155.1 Irena cyanogastra
ATAATAATAATAATAATGACAATGATAGCACTACTGCTGCTATGAAATGATGTAGACATGTAAAGCTCATGATGACTGTAAGAAGGAAAGTATTGAGGTAAACTGAGCAACATTACCATGTGTCTCAGTGTAAAGGAGAATCTCTATTGATTAATAATTTTAGTAATTTTCTATTTCCATTAGTTTTTGTAAATCTCATCAACTATTAATAAATGTCTGTTATTTGCACAGATTTTCTCAATCGAAAGTGTTTCAGCTGGGCCAGAACGGCTATAAGATGAGACAGCAAATATAAAGCTCTTGCTCACTTCCATTTAACCTAAATATTTATCTCTAAAGACAAAGTAAACCAAAACAGTTTTATGTCCCATCTTGCACGACAAGCCACGGGGTTTTTTTTGTTCAGACAGGGTTTTAAGCATCTCTTTTGAGCCAGCTACAAAGAACAATTAAATCAGTACATAACTAGCACTGCTGCAGTGGTCAGTGGAGCTTTACCTTGTTTATCTTTCATTTCCTGAGGTACATACAACACCTGAAGAAGAAATGCTGAGCAATATACTCTTACAAGACTAATCCATGTTCTTGCTTCCCCGGATCTAATCTCTGTTCTCAGTGAAGGCAATAATAAAGCAGAACTTCACTATAAGACTACAGAGATCAGGATTTCAATGAGGAAGAATTATTAGAAATTTCTTGCATCAATATACTTTGTGCCCAATGACATCTCCCCTAAATATTTCAAACTGAAGTAGTCAAAAACATGAAAACGCTTTATCTCTGTATGAAGGACACAAATACTAGCAGGGTATATGAGGCATCCTAAGGATGGAAAGCTGCCATAAGCTCTGTCTAAAATACTGTGCATCACAGTCTGTGTCAACTGTCCATGACCCTGTCACCTCTCCACCCTGGAGGCCATGAAATTGGGCCTGTCTGAAACAGCCGTCATTTCGTGATAGATCTGAGACAGTTCAGAACATTAAAAAATTATTGCAATGTTAAATTACTAATTTATGAGAAAGGTGTGAAGGTTTGAAATAACTGCTCAGAAATTTCTGCTGAACCTGAAAAAGGTTTTGAAGAGGAATAAAAATAAAAGCACAATTAGTGGACAACTGAATCTAGCTACAGATTGCCTCTGGTTTATTATTTCACTCCCCAGTATCTTAGGGAAGGATAATTTTAAGAAGAACTACAGATGAACAGAGACCAGTAATTCTTAACTGCTACTAAAACCTGAACAGCCATTTTATTTTATTGCCAGTTCAGCCATTAGTACCAATGGGTCAAGGGCTCAAGTTCACTTTCCTTTGACACTGTGTCTTCAGTCAGAAACTCAGTCATGATAATACTTTTCTCAAGAGCCCAATTTCACCTGGACAGCAATAGGATCATAACAGGAATTTCAACAGGATATAAGACTACACCTCAAAACAGGGACCATGCTCTTCTGCGACTGCATGCAGCCCTACACCCTACTGATACTGGCCAACTCCAGTGAAGAAGCAGTGCCTTCAGCAATGCTGAAGGAAAGGAGTCTCCTCTGCAGCAGCAGTTGCAATTGTGCAGATGTACTTGCAGCACATGACAGGCCCAGGTGCTTCCCTCAGTTCTCCTATTCCAGAAAAATGAACAGGATAATTAAGCATGTTGGGATTTACTGAGCTGGCAGATTTAGTACTGAAGGAGAACACCTTGTGCAGTAAGCAAAGTCCTGATGCATGCTACATTACCTGCAGGGCAAAAGGAGACAGCCTTATTTGTGTGTCAGCTTCCCCTCCATCTTGCATCCAGTGATTTCCCTACTTTCTGCTGCCATGCAGAAAACACCCTTATAATACACAAGTTTTCAGTCTAATCTAATACTGATAAGGTCATTGCTCTGCTGGCAATGCCATTTAGCTTCTGAAAGTGAGCTTCATGTATGTGTCTTTCCTTCCTTCTTACCACAGACAGCCCACAGACACTGGTCCTTCAGAATTAAAACTAATTCAATCTTTGAAATATTCACAACTGGTTTTTTTTAAGGAATCACATGCACACACAAATCAGTGCCAAACATAATGAAAAGGCAAAAGTCAGAAGATTTTGTGAGCTGTGGAATTGCCATGGCTGGTTTTTTGCCATGGTAGAAAAAAAAGAATATTATATACAAATGTCATAGAGGAACTGCCTCCGCTGCAGTCAGTGTGAAAAGCAAGCATTTTAAAAATTGATGAAAAGCCTATCATTGATATTAGCATATTATTTGACAATGTCATAAATTCTTAAATGTAAAATTACACAGAAAGGTAAATTTTAAGTTTCTTAGAAGTCCTCAGTCTAGCTGCACTCAGCACCTTAGACATATCTTCCTTATAATTAATATTTCCAGATTTTTCTTAGGTATCTCCTACCTTTCTCGTGAAACATAAAATCTACCATACGCTTGCTGTAAAACTCTAGTTTCAGAAAGTTTTCCAAGGTTTCAGGCTACTTCTTCAATAATAGAAGTAAAAAGTTACTACAGAAACAACAAAAAAAGCTATTTTAGCATTAAAACTTCCTTCCTTAGAAAAGCTTACAGTTTTATGGGGCAACAGCAAGAAAATTTTAAATGCTAAATGTGCTTAAGTAGTTGCAAAAAGCCACCACCGATAAAACCATCTTACATGATGGCTCATGCAAGGTCTCCATGTACTCTTTGGGAAAAAAAAACCTAAGTTACAGAGTAACATATTATGTCAAAGCCCAGAATCCAGGATTTCAAGAACCACAACCCATTTCTGCTCCTACTGGTGCTAACTTTTCATCACTTTACACACACTTGAATCAAAAATACTTGCATACCTTGCTGCTGCACAAGAGAAAGTGTTAGATGGCATAAGCAGAGCCCCTTTAGACACTCTGATGACAGAAAGCTTCTAACTAAAACTTACAAATCCCAATTTTGCAAGAAGGCTCCTTACACATGATCATCTCTCTTAGAGGAAGAGAAACAGTGGTCTTAAAAAAGATTAAAATTTTGCTCTTCCTCAAAATGTGTTGTAACTCAACACACACACACAGAGCAGTCCCTGCACCACTAGAAGGGATCCTTCAATCACTTACTCCTTAGCACAGCTCATCCACAGAATGAGCTGCTCCAGACTGCTTGGCCAGGTCTTGGCAAGACCACTGAAGCCAGCAGAAGCCAATCTCTCCGGCTGTAAGCTGGAATAACAGGGTTGTGAAGGCTTCCAGCAGAGCCTCCCGTTTGACCGCTGCTCCCTCTCCATGGGGAAGAAGGAAAAACACACAGTCAGGCTCCCAAGCTACCAGCTGGACCACAACCCCTGAGAGGAGAGAGTGAGTCTTATCCAAAGGCTCTTCTCATTTGGAACAATCACCAGGAAGAGAAATGAGGCACATGCACAGGGCAGCTGCCAGGGAACTTCTGGTCCATGCATTGAATCCCTTGCATGCCCTTCTAGTGGTCCCAAAAAATCTTCCTGTGGCAAAGGAACGTACAAGTGGAATGTAGGCAGAGCTCTGAGAGGAGCCAGGGATCAGAAAGTATGAGGAACATTCAAACTGACAGAAAACTGCAAATGTTACAAAGAAGAAAGTGACTAACCTGCTGTAGGAAAATTCCCCTCGCAAGGACACAAAGCTGTATGGTGTGTCCCTGCAGCCAAGGTGATTTGACTGAGGAGCATGAAACCAAACTTTAAATAGATTGCTTGCATCACATATGACAGGCCACAAAATAAATACTTTGGCTACCAATAAGGTCTGTAGTGAAGTCTGAGGGATGGGAACAACATAAAAAACTGAAAAGCAAATCACAGGCTCAACTGCTTCATCAGGTTTTTAGCACAACTTGATTTGAGCTTAGGTAAAAGAGTCAGCCCTTCTGGCTATACCCAGAGTGAGAAAATTTGAAGGGAGAACAAAGCAAAATGGCTGAAAGTAACTTTAATTCAGGCACTTCAAAGAAAATAAGGATATGTGTCCTGAATGGCAAAGGCTGAAATTACTAAGCTGTGGTTTGTTGTAGACATGGCAGTTTAATCAAAGTAAGCTTTATAAAGAGATCGGTTATCTTTTAATTGATCAACAGATACAAGTGGGAAAAACAGGCAATGTCTGGAGCTTGCAGACCTGTCATGCAGGATCTTTCTCAAAGACCTGAAGAAGGAGTTGCAATGCACTCAGATTGTCTATTTTCTCCAACTAAATCAGATGGTCTAATAAAAGAAACTACCACCTCCTATAATTTATGCCTTGTAGAAAGTACTGATATAGGGATGTATAGCTCCACAAGATGTATTTCACAGCAAATGGAACAGCTCTTCTCAGTAACAAGAATACTCATGAGATCATCAGACTTGCAATGTCTTCCAAAGTCAGCCTAAGTCATTACGGGGAAACTGAATCTCCAAATATCGAACAACAAAGTCCAGCAGAATAAATCTAAGAATGAACATTTCATTTGACAGACCATGCAGCCACACACTTGCTAATATCAGTACCTAAACTCTAAATCATATGCAATTTACTCTTCATGACACCTACAAGAGTCAGTTAGGAGAAGACTATTGCAAATTTCAATTACACTACCATAGAAAGTAAAAAAAAGTCACCTTTTTTTTCCCAGAGAAATCATACTGAAATACAGCAACTGTTATTACTACTGAGAACCAAAAACTAAAGTTATGTCCTATCTCCAGCATGACAATTGTCATAGCTCTTCAGTCACCTTTATTTTAGTCTTTGTTTCTTCAACTTTTATTATTTTAATTTCTTGTTTTAATATAGAACTATTTGCTATTTGAAGGTGCAGTTTGAATTCTCTGCAATTCTTTCTAATATACAAACTCAGACAGCTAAACTCAACTGATTATTATTTGTTCAGAATACAGCTATCTATTAAGAGATGTTATAACCCAAATACATCTCGTGGAGTCTGCTTCCGTTGTAAAACTTGACAGAAGAAAGAAAAATCCCTAGCAGTATTACTTTCAACCAAGCTGCAGAACAAATTTAAAGTAAGGAGGGAAGGGTTATTGTCTCACTTCACACTAAACTATTTAGTTATTCTTAACCAACAATGGTATCAGTGGCAGGTAAGAATATTCTCACTGTGTTAGAACATCTGCACAGTGGTGAGAGAATTACATTTGTACAGTGCACTAGAGCAGTAATGTATCTTCCCCTATATATCTGAACCTTTATAACACTATGAAACTTGAAATACTCTTTTCCAAATGGACATATTATTCAATTTTGTCTCTTCTGATAGATGCATTTAGCAAAACTACGTGTTTTTAACAACTGTTCACGTTTTATTAAAATGGGATCTCTTTTACCACTTACACAAAGACTACGTTGTTCTTTATTTCATTTCTAGTTTCCGAAGAACAATCTTGAAAGATTCGAGTACAATAAAGGCATGAGGGTCTGCAGACATTCTACACATCACTCTCACAGTTTAAGCTACACTTTGGAAATCTCGTAACAGTCATAAGATATTGACAATATTACATAATATTAATCAATAAAAGAATTAACTTTGGAATGCCTTTGTAAAATTATTTCTATTTTTATATCTCAAGGATTACTGCTGCACTCAATTTAACGATTCATTACTACCACAAAAATAAAATGAACATGTGAGGTTAACAGCTATAGCTATTAGCTGTAACCTACCCAGCGTTATACTGCATAATTGGTCTACTTTCTTCAAGAAAAATATTCAGGAAAAAGGAATTACTACTACCATCTCTATAAATAGTACAGAAAGCCTGGGGCAAGTGTGTGGGATAATAGCAAAGACGAGAGAAAGGAAAATGGGAGCGCACCAAGAGTTTATTTATAAGTATCTGGGAACTCATTGCTTGGCATCATGTGAGGCTTGTCTACACAGTCTCACATTGATCTAACTTTTAGACTGTGGCTCTATATTTAAGAACATAAAAACTAAGAATGAGCACACTAGACTTCTGACACTCTTCCCAAAAACGAATGTAGCTCTTTCCCAGTTGAAACTGTTTCAAGACTGTCACTGCAGGGATAAGATTTCCAGAGTTTGTTCACTGTACAAGTATTCAAGTATTTAAGTTTGTTCCCTGTACAAGTATTTTTTTAATCCACTATTGGCAGAAATTCAGTGTGGTTGAAACGACAGCAATCATTGTTAAAAGAATCATGTATACCATTGTATGGACATCTAATTTTGTCTTCAGCTTTACCTTCTGCACCCATTGCAAGTCAGGCTTTGATGTTCTTTGGCCTCTCCAAGAACACTATATCCAGGTGGCGGGCTCAAGCATATACTTCTTTCAGAATGAAACTCCACAAGTCCATTTCAGTTTCAGATATTATCCCTAGGTCTCACTTCTCTTTCCTTCTATCTTGCATTAACATATCCAGCAACCCATTGCCTCCTCATAAAATCACAGGTACTCAACAGCTGGAAAAAAAGCAATTCCACTTTCTCTAACCTCCTTGTAGCAGGAGGCTACCGCCTACTCCGGTAACAACAAAGCTGTCTTGTGAGGTAAACCGTAGTGCCATGAATGGGGACAACTGGGGGATTTTGTTCACAGTCACAATACTAATTGAAATCAAAATGCTAATACGGCAACAGCTGATTTTGCTTTCATGAGAATCTTCTTCTTGTTGCTTGTCCATTTCTGGCTTTAATGCTGTTTTGTTTATGTAGCAGAAGATGTCCCTTAGCAAACTGAAGAATCTGCAATACTTATTAAGAGATCTCCTGGAGGTGAAGAGCTCATATGCCTGAATACTTGTGGGGTTTGGCATCTTGTTTGTTTGCCTTCCAAACAGACCACTAGTTGCAGTAGGAGACAGACTCTTTCCACAAAGCTTGCCTTTTTGTCCTTCAGATAAAGCAAGTCACATAAAATTCAGGACCTTCTGAGGCTCTTCAAATTATGTCTTAAGACACCACATCAAGTCTGATCCATAAATGTATAAAGCAACAAACCAATGAACCTGCCTGCATTACATTAATGAAATTATACTTTGCATTTAAAGACCTTTGAAAAAGAAGTGACACTAATATAGACAGCTCTATTTGTATTCATCTCACTAAATTTTGTTCTCATAAATTTCAATAATCCTACTCTGTAGCTGGCAATTCAATGACAAGAGGTTTTTTAAGCCTTTAAGTAATACCCCATATACTTTGAGCAGTCTGGTACCCCAGCACCCTCTTCTTCCCAATGCACAATTAATACTTGCAGATGAGTTGTTTGTATCACATATTTTATGGACAGCTGTAATTCTTCAGAGAAATTCTTTCCAGCACTGTTGGCATAAAGCAAGCCTGCAGTTTCCACAAGAAATCTTACTGGCTTACATTCTTCTCCTTATGGCAGCAGGTAAAAAGTACAAAAATACAACAGAGAAAATAGGAGAAAATACTTCATTAGGTACATTAGTACTTTTTGTTATAACCTCACCCTTCATACTGGGTTTAAATTCAGAGGCTGTAGTTTTAGTCCTCAGGGCTGCCGAGCTCCTGACTCATCTCACATTAAAACTGCATCTGCATCTCAGTTGCCCATCTGTAAACACTGGACAACAATACTTTTTCTTTCTGTGTCTATCTTGTCTTCTTTAGATGCTGAGGTCTTAAAAGGAGCTGTCCTTCACTCTTTTGGCACAGCAGGGTCCTCGTCTCAGCTGAAGGTTCTATGGTGCAACACTGATAACTACAAGCAGGAGTCATGCCTGAGAGAACATTACCTTGTTTATCTCAAAAAGTAGAATAACATGGTTTTAAAGCAGTGACATACTTGAAAGATCATACAAAAGCCACTATTTCTCCACATATACATAGAGAGGCCACTGAATAAAAACATCTTCAAGAACCATACTTGTTGCCTTTTTTGTTGGGGCTTATCTCTATTTCTTTTATTATGCAGAAACTGTCCAACAAGTCATATAAACGGCAGTGGTTTGGGCACAAAGGTTATGATTGCTACAGAAGAAAAAAAAAAGAAGTATTTTCAGTTTACAGATGTCACCTACTTGCTGAGTTAAGAAGAGTGATGGTTTTCTGAACTTTACTCTTGCATTGTTGTGGCAGGTCATGTGTCTCTTCAAATTCTCGCTCTGAGCAACTGGAAGCAGATATTATCCTGAAAGTATTTCATTTGAGATAAACAAATCAAGAATAATAAAGATCAGAAAGAGGAAAAATGGAGACCAATGCCCAAATTCCAATTTTTTCGTTTAAATCAAGGACTGACTGAGTGCACAGCCAGGCTGTGAATCCCTCTTCAGCCAGTATAAATTACTGGTTTGCATAGTCTGAGCCTCCAGGATAAACAGACCATTCTTAAACAACTGATATGCAAGCCGGTCTTCCAGGCTTTTCTGAAGCCATTACCTTGTCCTGAGTCTACCTACCACACCTCATCATATGTACACCTACAACACAGGCATCCAGCACTGTCAGCCATCAAATGGCATTGAACAAAGTTATTTTACCCACTAACAACAGAGACAAATTTATTTTCAGAGGCATGGATTGTATGTGCTGCTTAGATGCTGGCAGTGGAGTAAGATTCTTCTTGGGTGTTTTCATCATGAAAATTTTTCACTGCTAACTTCTCACGACTCAAAGCTTCCTCTACTCTTGCCCTTTAATCAGAAGGGAGTGACTTTCTTGTGAAGAAAGTGAGAAAGCTAAAAACACAACAGGATAGAAATTTTTAAGATAAAAAATCAAACGCTACAACATATGAAATACACACTGCTCAGTCTGTTCTCCACTGCTAACAGATTGTTAATCCTGGCATGAGAGAGAGCATGGAAACAGACCTGTGGCTGTGAAGAACAGGGAGAGTGTCCCAACTTGCCGTCCACATACTGACACATCTGCTTAAACCCATGGGAAACTCATCTTTATGGATTACAAAGAAAGTTTAAGGATTCAGCAGGCCAAACTACGGGTAAGTTTCATAGGCAAATGATAGTGGAGTGATCATAATAAATTGCAGTGGAAAGAATTCAACTATGATACAGAGGAATTTTGGTTTGCTATCAAACTCCAAGTCCCTAGGCTCCAGACACTGTCAAAGCCCTCCTGCTTGGAGCCTCTTTGGTTGAGAAATCAGCACAAGCACAGTCTTGGAAAAGATGGGTCTCAGAAAGCAGCATTGTTATTACAGCTATATCATGGTCTTGTATTCTCACAGGGAAAAGAGTGTCTTTGGGCATTTGTAGGAGGCTAGAAGGGCTTGAAGGCTACACCATATTAGCAAGAAATGATCTTACTAGAAACCGAACATTTTGGTTATTCACTGTTGCCGAGGGCTGAGTAGAAATTAAAAAGGGTGTGAGTACCCCTCTAGAAAGGTTTTGGAGCAGAGGTTGGGCAGCCCGCAGGGAGAAAACCCGGGAGAGGCACAGCGTGGGGTACACGCCTGGGTGGATCCATGTTCATTAGGGTGCTCCCTAATGAAGTGCTTCTGGTAAGAAAGCCAAGCCCCAGGATGAGAGATGCAGCCGATAGGGGCACCGGGACACGCGCGTTCATAGAAAGGCTCAGAGGAAGGACCACGTCCACCCATAAAACCCAAACCAAAGAGCAACTAAAAAAGGCCTAGAAAGAAGTTAATATCTGTGACTCCCGGCTTCTTTTGCTAAAAAGCAAAGGGTTGTAAATATCAGACAAGTTAATGTAGCATTTAATCTGCATACAGGGTATTACCTTCTCCTCAGTAACTTTTAGGCTTTTCCACCACATTTATCCTGTAATGTCAAATACTTTCATTTCTCTGTTTATCCAGACTGCAGTCTCTGATTTGTAAAGGCATTACTACAGCACGGAGCAAAGAAACATAACACCAATCCATACTATTTTTTTAAGGGAAAAAAAGAAAGAAAACTGAGAGAATCTCACGTCAAACGGGCCTGCTTGACATTACAGAAAAACCAAACAGCAAAACATTAGACCAAAACCTCACCTCAGCTCGAGACAAGTGCATAGGAATATTTCGCATCATTTTTACATTAATAAAATTAGTTTTTTTCTAACAACGTTTATGTTTCCAATTAGCCACTGTATCTCTTCAGCTTCCAACAGAGCACAGTCAAGTGCTTCAGTAGCATTGCACTGATCTGGGGCTTAGGCTTCCTCTTTTCGCACTTTTAAGTCTGTAACAAAATGCATTTCTAGCTTGCCTCACACTGGTGCTCCAAGACAAGGAGGCAGCCCTGCTCCCACCGCTGGAGACCACCAGCAGCAAAAGGTAAAAGGCCTTTTCTGCAGTAAAAATACATGCAGCCAGCCATGGGCACAGCCAAACTGCCTATCTTCCCCTAA
>VWZV01029334.1:0-10574 GCA_013397155.1 Irena cyanogastra
AAAAAAAAATCTAGGATTATTTGATGAATGCTGGAAGCTTGTTAATCTTATGCTAGCAAGGGAAATTTTTATGACATCTTTTCTTGCTTTTGTTCTATAAAGGAACAGACTTTGAGCTCCCTCTAACAGAGATATTAAGGAACTGTCATTTCCCTTGAAAATACTTTAATGTCTTCATATACAGGCAGTGAAATGTAACTGACAGTTATTTAAACAGTTTCTTCCCAGGAAAAAATGAGAATGAATCTTCTCCCACTCTGAAGCGACTAACTACCAACTGGAGCAAATAGCAAATTATCACTCGCTTTAAAAATACACAGTGACACAGTGAAAAAAAAAAGAGCTTGTGCCCCTTCAAGTGGTAAAATTAAGAAGCAGTTATCATCCATTGTGATGCAACGGAGTTCAAAGAGACTAGATCTTAATGTTTTCAGGAGTGTGCTCCTCCAAGCCAGAATTTAGATCATCTGACTGCATGGAAGCGGCATGTACCATAAGTCACTCAAATTTTAGCTAGTTAATCCTGAGCTAGACTGCACTTAAAATTCTAACATTAATATCAATGACCCCAGTATCTTTTTCATAATGTACTTCACTTATCCCACTGTAAATTCTTTCTTGCACAGGGTGAGCCCTTCCCCCTCTAGTACACCTTAAGTACCAAAATGTCACCTTGGAGACAGAAGAGACAGTGGATCCACACAGACTGCGCTCGATCTCCGCTGTTGGGGTTTTCGACAGACCCATGCCAGCTGTAGCAGGCAGCTTCCTCACACTCAGGTTCACAGAGACTGGGAAGGAAAACACTGATTAAATTCAACACCTTATTGCATGTTATGGCACATTTCTGACTACCTTAGCTCTGACTGCGGCAAAGACAGAGGGACTATACACACAGAACAAGAAGTCACAGACCCTTGGAACATGAATACATCAGCTAACACCCAACATTTCCAAGGGAGACAGTCTATCAGGATACTATGCCTACTTCCCTGGCCCTTCTGCAGGCTTCAGGGGAGCAGTTAATTAAACTATTTAAGATATAAATTATTTAGCTCCACACCAACACTTGCCTGACACAGAGGTGAGATTGTTTAGTGGGCCCAGAAAGACAGAAAATCAGCTACCAGAAGGAAGCTACCTAAAGTTATTTGGGATAAACAAGTCAGCCTCAGGTTCCCTCCCCACACATTCACCTGCTCCTTCCCATTCAATGCTACAGTTTCTCAGCCATTTGTTGTGCTGGTTAAATAGTTAAAGGTATTATTTTTAACTAGGATTGCTACAATTCACTTCAGTGCAATCCTCATCAACCACTTACAATCCTAAAATTTCTCATGGAATAGACAGATCAATGGCCTAATTTAAACTGGTCATAGGGAGTTCCTCTATAAAGAAAGAAAGGTGATATGCTGATAACACCATCTTTTCTGCATTGAGGTGGTTGCATTTGGCTTGGCTTTAACTGTGCTGCAAAGCCAAGCAAGTCTTGGCCTTAAGTGTGCTGTAAAGCCCTTTTAATAAAACAGAGGCATTTTCCCCATGATTCTGAATGCAAAAGTCTGACAAAACCAGTTGATATGGGTCAAAGTTTCAACAGGATTTGAAAATGAGTATGTAATCCAAGTTAAAAGAAAGAGCAGTCCTAGACCTAGACTAGGTTTAAAAAAATCAGGTGATTTTCATCCAGTTCATCAGAGTAGATGCACTGGTTCAAACTTCTCAGTTTTATACAGAATTTACAGAACTTAGGAAAAAACAACTGAAAATTACAGCAAACTAGAAGATCTCAAACACAAACTTCACTTTAGAAGAATATCCCTATCTCATATTATATATATGGTGGGAAAATAGGCAAGAAAAGTCAGCGTATGAAATGGAACAGAACTCTAAAACTCCAGCTACCACTAAAGCAACCAGGCTTTATGCTGATAGATTTCTAGAAAGAACTTCCAAAATCAGTCAGCTAAGTAGGAATATATATAAGACCTTCTGATTGAAGCCCATGCAAGACAGAATCTGCAAAGCTCTGAAGTCAGATCCTGCCTAACTCTGAAAGTAAACCAAAAGGATAACAAATAGTAAATGGCCACATTTTGATGTCTTAACTGGTCTGTGAGTGGACTGCAAGGCACAAGAGTTCAAGAGAAAACTCAGGCTGTTCAACAAAAACCTGTTCAAGACTTTACTGCAGTACTCACTCTGGTCACAGGCAGGTCTGACATTGTCAGAAATGATGGGGCTCCACCTCCATAGCTGCAGGGCAGGGGAAAACCTGTCTTGTGTATGCACTGCAATACACATCATATGTGTACAGCTATATCTGTATCACTTTGATATCCATCCAACTTCAGGCTGCCTTGTATTTAACCAGAAAATTCTTAGCTTTAATGCTATGACACAGATTATAAAGAAATTTGCTTCACTTGTGAAGCAGAGAAACAAGGTTGCCCTGTCTCAGGCAGGAGATTAGATCAGCTTAAGTGGAACCAGACTGCTGTCATCAGACTAATTGAATGTGTCCAGCAACAGCTGGATGCCCTCACTGATGGAATCTGTTCATTTTCTTTCAGCACCAACTAATCCACAAGGTCTCATGGATCTTCATGTACCCTCAGTTCTGCTTTCACAAGTAATTTTCCAGAACTTAAAGCAGGCAGTCCTTAGCAAAACACAGGTTCAACTCTCAGATCTTGATAAACTTTTAAAAGTTATTTCCCTCAACCAGATACAGACCAAATTCTCAATTACAATACAATCAGTTAAAATTCACCAATGTGGAGAATATTAACATCAGGCATAGAAACAGTTTAATAAATTCCAGAGGGGATGCAGGACTTTCAAAGAGCAAAATTCATTACCTGACACAAGCAGCTAGCTCTCTACTTGAAAACAGGATCAATTATTTCTATGTTACTCTTAACAGATGTTTGCCATGATCAACAGCTACTCTGCAGCCACCCCAGGCAGTGCTATCACACTGCTTTCTCTAGTTAGCTGAAATGTTTCCAGAGTCTACAACCTGAATTTTTCTGCAGCTGTGCACAAATTAATATCCATTTAACTAAATCGACTGGAAAACTCATCTTCACCTACACTGGAGTACATAAGCAGGTCAACCAAGAAAAACAACTGCATCATTCTTACCTGATTGGTCAAATGGATACCTAGCACTGTCCTGTCTTCCCAAGAAAGGCCTAGTGGCCTGAGATGCCTGCAGACTAGTCTGATAGAGAGATTCCAGTTCTGAGAGCTCCTGTTCTGTGTCTTGATTCCACTGTGGATGCAGGTGTACTGGGATCCTGCTCAAGTCATCTCCAACTGCTCTCTGATCAAAAAGGAGTGGACTCCTCCCAGGTACAGGAAGCCATTCAGTATTCTTATTAGCCTTCTGAGAACTGTAATACCTAGTAACATTATTTACCCAACGGTCCACAGGCACAGAGGCAACCATGCTACTAGCAGCTCCATCATCCACCTCTTTCATTCCTCCATCATGACAGTGCCTTTCCATGTAGGGTACAGGGTCTGCTATATTCTGTCCACCTCTTCTACACAGTTCTTCACTGTGAGAACAAAAACTCATAGAAGAAACATGTTGGGCACTAAAACCCTTCAAAGAAACTACCCCATCCCTCATATCCACAGTTGATTGCAATTTTTCAGAAGACTGTTTTTTGTTTTCTTGGTTTTGATGGATTAGCTGTCTGTAACCGGAAGATGAATGGTTGATGAAAGGTTTTTGTGTTAACTTTGGAGACTTCTCATCCTGACACACTGCAGTAATCCAGTCTTTTTCACGAGTACCTTTTCTCTGGGAGACTGCATGCATTTTCTGAAACTGCTCTGTCAAGGAGCGAACATGTCCCTTTGTACTAAAAGCCTCAGATTTACAACCGTCTGCTGTGCCACATTCACCCTGTGAGGGAAATAAAATCTCCTGGCTGTTTGCTCTGTAGTACTTATTTTTCTGCAAAGGATCCGAGGAGCACTGCTGTGTAGGGGATGAAGTTGCAGGGGTCATTGCATGGTAGGCCCCTAAAGGATCAATGCTGGGCTGCACTGGAGAGCTCGTAAGTTTGGAACAAGGACTGTGCTGGCTGTCCTTTTCAGGAGATGCTGCTTGTGGTGGATGTGGACAGGGAAACAGTGTAGGCAAAGACCCAGAGTTTACTGTGTTAGCCTTGGACTGGTACTGAGGTGTGAGAACAGGCATTATGTTATGAACCTCTTCTAACTTGCTGCTACTGCAGCAATCCCTATAGTCTTTTAGCCCTGTGGCTGTCGTGTCAGCAAATTCCCCACTCCTGTGGGTGCCATTCTCAGTTCTTGCAGACCTCTCTGCCAACCCTTGCCTATAGGGAAAAGAGGGAACTTGGTCATGAAAATCAGCAGAAGCAGACTGGAAGTTTGGAGAGATCCTGTTGGATGGATTGCTTTCAGAAGGGGGCAAGGAGGAAGACTCTGGATATAATGATGAGTGCAATTCATGGCAGGAAGCAGGTGGGTGGAAGAAAGAACTGGACCCAAATTCCACTTCTTTGTTGGGTTCCAGTGGTACCTCCTGGCTCAGCAGTACTTGGAGCGGGCCAGTCTGTTCACTAAAACACACAGAAGAGTAAATGATTAGCAGTAGTCATTGCTTACGTTTATTCCTTTGCTCACTATTCTGATGAAGACTCTGCATTTAATTCACTAGACACATTTGTGTTAGTCCTTTGCTTCTAACTTTGTTTTCCTACTCTGACAATCTAACTGAATTAATTTCATATTTTAAAGAGTATTTTGCTGCAATTAGGCTCTATATGAAGTATTCTTGTACAGCACCAGAGGCATTTCAACCAGTACACTGAGTATGTGACTAGGGATAACTGTTAGATGAGTAAGAATAACATTTATATTAAAAAAATAAAATAGCTGTTTTCAGTAGTAACATCTTAGATATATTTTAAAATACTTTGGACTTTTTTGTGATCTGAACATGAACTGACAGTATTTCTGTAAGATCCTTTCTCTCCAGGCAACTTCATGAAGAATGACTTGACAAATGGAAGAACAGCTGAAATTTTTCTCATATCATCTTTATAGTCTTATTTTTTGAGATATTTATCCAAAACATTAAATAAAGTTTGAGCTAAATACATAACTATTACTCTGCAATAATTTGTATCCTAAGCATACTTCTAGAAAATAATGTTCATTTTTTAAGTAACAATGCAAGACAATTATACTCTTTAGTCATACATGTCCCTGGCATTTTTCTACATTTAGTTAGCATTTTAACATACAGACAGAATAAACAGTACCAAGTCCACCACCTATGAGAAAATTACAGGCTACATCAGCTCCAGCAGAAAACTTAAGGTAACTGGAAAATTACTGCTTTGTTTCCTCCTTGAGATGCATGGAATGAAAGTAATCATGAAGACCTAGTTCATGTGTGTAGCAATAGAGTATTATTTGTGAGGAATTGCAAACTTTGTACTGTCTACACTGTTATTTAAATCAAAGCTGGAGTACAGAACTCTGGCTATGAATAGGGCTTCTTTTACTGAAATATTAACATTCAGTTGGATATAACTTTTTGCAAAAGTAATGCTCTTTTCACAGACCAGCCGTGAGCGAGTTTAGCATTAGCAAAACTAGTTAAGAAAGTGCCTTTCATTTTCTTAGAATCTGCCAAAATGCCTAATTTGAGCTCTGCATTTCTCCTGTAAGAGAGACTATAATGGACCCCTGATTGACAACAAGATCAGCTTTCATTACATGTAATTCAGGTACTGCGGAAAAGAATGTCATGAACTACAGCCTGGCAGGTGTGCAAATTAACTGGGCTTGTACACAGCTGTACCTGGCATTTTACAGAAAGGAACAGAAAAATTATTCTCATCTGAGATTTTATCTAAGTTTTTGGTAATATAACATGTAAGAAAGGGGAGAGGGGAAAAAAGTAACAGTTCAAGAAATAGCCTAGAAATTGGATAGGGATGGTCTAGTCCTAGGAGGGAATGGCATGGGAAGAAAGAAGGATTAAGCTGCATGCTACAGATGGTAAGAAGAAAGGATCAGTTATAGCAGAGAGTTAGTTATGCTGTAGTTAAAGTCAGTATGGAAGAAAGAATCATGAAGAAACACTGAGGAGGGCTGGTAAGCCAGGCTACAGGATGCTGGGAAGCACGGAAAGAAAATGAAGAATGATGGAGTAGTCAAGGTGACAGGATCAGGATCTGGATCCAAGAGTTGTACCAGTGCACCACTAGAGAAGTGGACTAGAAAGAAAAGATCAGTGTACTCGACAGTTTTCAAACTACAGCACACTAAAAACACTGGCTGATGTTCCCAACATAAAAGCAACTACAGCACAATTTTGACTGTAGTACAGTCTTTTACTGACTGAGTCCTGAAACTGTTCCTGATTAGAAACAGTCACATTTCATCCTAAGGTATCCCCACTTTTTTTAGCCAGAATATTGTCTATTGTATTTTTTCCCTTGGTGCACAAGACATCAATGCTGCCAGGCACTGACTGCTACAATTCTCTGTCACAGATCACATTTTGAACACACACACATTGGACTATTCTATAAAGACTGGGAGAAAGGGTGGTGGGGAGTGGGGAGATGGGGTAGTTGACTGTTTTATAGTAGGATTTCACCTAGAGAAGAAAAGAATAGGTGTAACACAATAGGACTTGGGCTATCCAGGGAATATACAGAGTTTGCTATTTCTTTCCAGACTGCACTGCTCACAGATGCAGCCCAGGTCCAAGCCTTGGCGAGGTACTCGCACTACCTTGTAGACTGGGCCAAGGTGCCACCCTGTGGTGGGTGGCAGGCTGGCGGAGGCAGCGGCTGCGGTGGCTGTTGGTGCTGCATGCGATCCTGGAGGCTCCGGGCTTTTCGGATACTGATTTGCAGCTTCTTATCGACTAGGGCTCTGCTGTGAGTGCTAGCGCTGGCATCATGCATGGCAAGTCTTAGTTTAGCTAAAATGCAAAAGAAAACATAGCAGAAAACAAACAGAAAAAAGGAATAAAATTGAAAAAGAAAAGAAGAAAAAAGATGCAGCAGGAACAAAAACCATGGACCATGCAAATACTGCCACAAAAGAATTAACAAGGATGCTACTGTTTCCATTAATGCACATTCAGCTTAGCCAGGTGTACAAACACATTAACTGAAACTAAACCAAAATAAAATAAAAACGCTATCCTTGTTTTAGCCCAATTTCTCATGCCTTCACAATGGCTCTTTCTAGCCCTAATACAATGATGCTTCATTCTGTCATGTACTCTTCTCCTGCATCCTCCATACCTGGGACTCCCTTTGTGTGCAGGAATATCCAGCTGGGATTTGAGATTCCTTGCTGGAATGAAAGCTAATAGAGATGTCACTACAGCTGTATGCTGCATCCTTTATTCTCAGTCCACAAAAGCCAATTTCTAAATGAAAACAGCACAGGAGCTACTCACCCTGTCTGCAGCCATTCTACACAGACAGAGGGGAGCATGGGGTGAGACAGCCAGCCAGTCATAATGGAAAACCATCAAAAATAAAATGAAATCACATAGCACACATTCTCAAAGGTCACAATGCATTTAAGCACTTCAATGTCCCAACGCTTTTTTCTTCATGGAAGTTAAAGTACAGCATAGTTCACTTCTGCTAATCCAGAAGAAGCTAGAGTGGGCTACCATTTTCTTCCTATGCTACACCCTCCATGAAGAACAGGGGAGTTTAATGGCCTTTGCAATTCGGCCTGACGATGGAGAAAAATTGTGAGGACTGGGCAAGGGGAACCACCTACCAGGTGCTCGCTGAAACATAACAGCACCAAAAAGGGCACATGAGCACCCCAGTGCTGTTACTACCTTAGCACTGGAGAGAACAACAAAATGAATGCAAACATGAAAAAACAGAGATGAAGAGGACTAGGACTGAAACCCCCAAATGGGAATGCTTATAAAAATGAAAAATTCTGTCTGCCTGCATGCTCCTAAAGAGCAGCTGGACCCCCATATTACGACCTGACCACTTACTGTGATGTAGCATTTCAGACTCTATTCTGTATTAGTAAACAGTCAAAGCGCAGTAGCTCAGGCGGTTAAGGTTACTTACATATAGCTTCGTTACAGAGAGCCAAAGCTGCAGCACAATCCCCCTTCTGCTCCTGATTCAGCGACTCTTCAAAGATTGAGTCTGCCTCCTGCATCGACTTCTCAAAGCCATCACTCCTCCCTGCAAATGGGCAGCACTCTTCATTTTGGTTTCATTGTTGCAGAATCCTCACTTACCCTCACCCCATTTGTGATCACCAAATCCTTCCACACACGGTTTCTTGCAGAGGCTGTTCATATCCCAGACTGTATGACCAAACCTTCCCTAAGCAGAATTACGTCTTGAGCACCCTGATACGCTTGACATCCACACAGTAAAACAACATGAAATGGATTTTTTCCCTCAAATTTTCTTTAGTTGAGAGAGTTGTACTGGCTTATTTTACTATTTTCAACACTTTAAATCAGTATAAAAGATAGTACAGACGTAGAGTCAGTTCAAATGACTTCCGTCAAGAAGGAATTAAACTAAATTTAGAACCAAATCTCAACCAAAACGTATCAGTAAAAGAAATAAAGTAGATTAGGGTTTTTTCATTGTATGTTAGGTTTCCTGACAAAATCCATCTGTCTCTTCTTCATCAAAATGGAAACAAACTGAAACAACTAACATGTTGGAAGAAAATTTGGAGTTGAGTGTGAACATAAATGCCTGCATGAAATACTTCCATAAACAAGTTTAGTGCATACACTTAACTGCTGTTAAGTCAGAATATAAAAGCCCAACAGTCTTGCAACTTGAAAAACAAAGTGGTGGAAGCTGAGAAGAAAGGGACAACTGTCAAGAATTCCTTTTGCAACAATTTAGGAAACAGTGTTGGAGATAAATCATTTTGGACACAAAAAAGAAACTGCATCCAGGCATCATAACATCCATTTCTGAGAGGAAGAAACACCTAAACTATTTTCTTGTCACCTATTAGGCATTATGCAAACTATGCACTAAAAGGTAAACATTCAAATGAGGCAGGGAAAACAGAAAATAAAACTTGACTTTTACTCTGTTTAGGGGTGGGTCTTTTTTAATGGAATGTCTCTGTCATTGCGGTAGAGAACATGAGTACCTTTATCATCCAACAATAAATTACATTCTCTCAACCTGCATAATACATGCTGTGGCCTGACCTGCTCCCCAACACCATTGTGCACAGATGTAAATACAAACTCTTTTACCATAAACCCCAAAGAACCTGCATTAATACCTAGTACTGGAAAGAGAAGTGAGAGTTGTTAGACCAGTAAGTTAATCAAGCAGCACCTTCAGTTTTAAAATCAAGACAACTGAGGTTTGTAATCAAGGGCAGAATACTAAAGTTAGCTTTCTTTGCATGAATTTAGCAATGTACTTGAGGGGAAAATGATTCACAAGTGTTCTGGAGTTCTGCATACAAGCAAGCCTTCCAGGCAGTCCAGCAGTCTGTTAAGCTACTGTATCTCTGACTGGGGTGGGGAAAGACTTAAAAGGGGTAAACAAAGACTTTCCTAGATCTCAACCAATGCATCTGAACTCCTCAAACATTCTACTAAATTCTTTTTTGATTAAGCATTAGTCTAGTTGACTTCCTTTTAAACAAAGAAAAGCTAAGCAATCTTTGCTTAATAGAATAGATTAAAAAGAGGGCTAATGTATTGGAGCATATGCTGTTTTCTTTCATGCAGGAAAAGCAGAGAAGACAACATGCTCAGCAATAGAGATTTACTTTTCAATTTTTAAATCACTGGCATTTATGTTACAAAAGTAAACACTATACTAATAGAAAAATATATCCATCTACTCTGATACATAGGAATTTTTCACCTTGTTACCAGCAGGCCAAAGTAGGACAGTAAAGGATAACTGATGATCAGTAAAAATTATACAAACATTCCCAGTCAGACATTCTCATGGAGATCATATTGTTCAGCTGCCACTGGCACAGCATCATTCTGCCTGCTGAGCAGTTGGCATGGCTGTGGGTTGCAAAGCACAGTTGGGATTTTGTCCAAAACTGGCACTGCTGTGGGCTGCTCCTCTACTTCCTCTCCTTGAGCAGCAAACCAGCAACCTCGACTCTTTTCTACATCACATGGAAGGATGCAGCATGGGGATGCCAGGAGGCCTGGCAGCACAGGATACCACAGCAGGACTGCCCTGATCATACAAACATTCGCTGGACCAGAGCCCAGATATTCACTCTTCTTGGCTCTGCTCACCCTCCAACAACCCCCAGTTAAGTGTTCCAGCACGTTCCAAGGTTCTCTTTTGACTGGGTCAGTGCACCTTCTCCTGAATCCTCTTACTGGCTGATGGAGATTCAGAGCTAAAACAAAGAATGACATGTGAATCCTGTCATGCTCCCTCTGCTCCAGTTGCATCCTTCCAATTAAACCTGTTTTGCTGCCATCTCCTGCCAGAAAGATGAGGAGTCATGGAAAGGACAATCAAACTTAGTATTTGGTTTTTAAATTTTTTTAAAAT
>VWZV01029335.1:0-11397 GCA_013397155.1 Irena cyanogastra
ACACAAAGGTCAATGAGCAGTGTATAGGAATTGCACAATTGCTATAGAAATTTCCATGAGCTCTTGTGGAAGATAAAGAAACACTATGATCTTTTCTCATTACATGTGCCATATTAGTTGGAAAGATGCTGAGATTTCACAAAGTTGTGTGTCCAATGCATGCAATAGCCTAGTTCTGCCTCTGAGGACAACAGCTGCCCTGTGACTATGTATTTCAAACAGTACTTTCCAAGCTCCCTCTATTCTTCTCCAAACCTCCTGGTTTTTGAAACTGAAGTAATTAATCAGTTAGGGATCAGTCACTAGTAAAATTTTATCAATACCTTCTCATACCAAACATTCAAAACCAATTGTAGGTAATAGCTTTGCTTCAGCTGTGGCTCTTGAAATTCCCATGCCCATGAAATATGAACTTCCCTGAGCACTGCCCAGCTAAAGAATTTTGGTTTCTAGAAGTCATGTCAAGACATGTTCCACATTGATTTAAAAATGCAAGAGAAAGATGGCTGTGAATGGTTTTATCTGGGTTCCTAACAAGTTTTAGAGGACTATGTACATTCCCACACTCCCAATCACTTCTGCAAAAGCAATTTTTTGTTTGTCCTGTGACTGATGAACTTTAGGAAGAAAGTAAGTAACAGCAGGAGAAAACATACTTGTTAGCAAGTATTGCTTATATGAAAATAACTAATAATTGTGCTAAATAAATTCTATTCTCTCCGATTTTTCCTACCATCCTCTCCAGTGGCCATTATATGATGAAGGCACATCACATACTGGGTATTACAGCCATAACACTCTGGGGAGTTGTGAACTCTGTTTATATGGCCGTGGGTGAGAGTGCACTCAGGGTGCTGTGCAAGGAGAGCAAGAGGCACCTCTGAGGGTCTGGGTGAGACTTCAAGTCCTAAGGCACATGGAAAGACGGAAGGAGATGAGGCTGCGAAGAGGAGTCAGCAGTACAGTCTAAGAATTGCCTCCACTTGTGCCAAGGGTGACTGCCAAGGTGGTACAGCAGCCAGTGAGATGAGGCCTCAGTGTTGCACCTTGTAAACTCAGGACAAGCATCCTACTCCCTAGAGGGGACACAGCACTTCACAGAGGGGTCTCCAACCTTACAGTTTCTAAGGCTTGGCTAGGCAAAGCCCCACCAACCTGTCAGAGATATGGAGAAAGTCCTGCCTCAGATTGTGTATCAGAGGAAAGATCTCCAGGGTGCCATCCCATCTAACACTTCTATGATTCTCTGTGTGAACATATGAACCATGCCACCACACTTCAGACCTCAAATGTACAATGTGTTTCACTTTCTTATTTAGAAGTTAAATTCACACATTTTCTGCTTAAATTCACAGATATTCACAGTCCTCAGTGCAGGAGGTGTACAGCAAACTGATCCTTCTGCCTCTTCTCCGGACTGTGCTTGTTCCAACAGATGTCCCTGCCAGGCAGGCTTGCTGTCCTTTTAAGGCTCACCCTCTCTCTCTGATCTGTCAGGTCATAGCTGTGGAGCTGGATTTTAACACTCTGAATGCAGCTGAAGACAAACCATGGTACAGCGTAGGTGTAATTTTCTTCAGAGCAGTGAGGTATCTGCAGCTAGGTGTCTCAGCCCTGGAATTCAGTCTGAGAGTTCATCAGGCTGTGACACAAGTTTCTCAAGCAGGGATGAATTTTTTGTGTTGTGTACTAGAGAAAAAGAGAGTAAGGAAAGAGGACATTTTGAAATAGTGGAGAAGCATGTCTCTATCTTTTCACAAACTAGTTTGCACAAGATTTCTGAGATGCAGAAATTAATTTACAGGGAAAGTGATGAAGCATGATCACACCAAGCCACAGGTGGAAATACCATATATATGAGCACAGAGAGAGTATCTATATGTCTATTTATATCTGTCTGTTTATCTATGAATCATCTCACCATGATACTTTCATAGCAACCTCAGAATTACAGTCCATCTAGTGCCTGCACCTTGACTGCTAGAAATGACTCTTACTTCTGTCAATTGGCTTTTGCAGCTACCACCAGCATAAGCCCCTTTAATATAAACAAGCCATGGTGGTTTTCCATATGTGAATCTCTAAATCTGCCTGCTTGTTAATTTACTTTTATAATTTTTATAGGTTTTCTTTCCATGGAAGAGTCCTCTGTGGAGACTTAGTTAGCTAAGTTTACAGTGTAGAGAGAAGAAAATGAGAATAATCACCAGCGGGCAGCATTTCGTTTTCTACAGTTAAAGAGGATTAAATAAATTACATTAAATATATGGCATACAAGAACAGCAGTCAAGGTCAGTGACAGGAACAAAATGATGGGAGATGGTCTCTCATTAGCAAAGCAGTGATAAGAGAGAGGAGAAGAACCTAGTGGCAAGTAGGAAGTGAAAAGCGCCCCTTCAGAGAAGTGTTTGGGTCTAACCTGCCTTTAAGATTGTCACTGTGCAGCCTTCTAAAGTCATTTTTTATCAGATAAGAATCCCTAATCTTCCTTAGATTCTATTTTTGATTATGCTTTTCAGTTACTTCCCAAACTGATGTTGTTGTTTGCTGCCCTCCTTGTTTTCTGATGTTTCCAATTTATATCTTCTTTGTCATACTTTCTTTTTAAAAATAATTTTAAACAAACACAAAGTTCTCAAATTAAATACAGGTTACCTATTGCCTTTCATTCTTTCCAACAGGAGTAAATTCAAACCCAACGCATTTGCTCTAGAACGTAACCTAAAAGCAGCAGGCACCTCGCAATGGAAGGTAACAACAACCCATCATGATTAATACCTATGCATTTTTCATGTATAACACGTGATTTTTTCAACTCCATCTGCATTTTAACATGTAACTGTCATCACAAATGTCAGCCAGTTTCAAAGGAAATTCCAGAAGAAAGAAAATTCATTTTTCCATACTTTATCTCTGTAAAAAGATATTCTCGTCTTTTTCCTCCTTATTATTATTTCTGAAACAAAGAAAATTCTAGATATATAGACTTCACACCTTTCTCAGAAAAGTCATCCTATTACCTTTCACAGATAGATATGTGTGTTCAAAGCATCAGGCTTTTTCTACAAAATTAACTGAAATTCATTCCTAAGTAAAAGTACCCCAGATGTGACACAAGGACACCTTAACTTTAACCTTGATTTTACCTTAAGTTATTCTCTACCCACTACATAATTTTCTCTTTGGCTTTTGGTAACACTTCTTGTGTACCCCTCTCTTCCTGGCAGGAGCCTGCGCAGGCATTACAGGGGTGTGATTGCAATGAGACACCTGCATTTTCTGCATAGTGTGTGCTCTTAAGATGGAATTTCAATATGTGCAAAAAAACCACCATCTCAGTTGAAGGGTATGGAAAAAACTCCCTTACTTTATAAGTGGATGGCTATTTTAGCTCCGGCTTCTGTCACTAAAAGGATCTAGCAAATGTGTCTCTAAAAATACAGAGATTATTTTTCACCTATAAATAGATGCTTTGAGAAATGAATACAAACCTCAGAGAGATTCTAACCGTCACAAGCACATGTAATGGCTTGCCTGTGGTAGTTGTAAGCCACCTTGCACTTAGAGCAAGCAGTAAGAATGTGCAGCTGGGTGATGGATAGCCACTGATGAGCTGCATGCTCAGCCCTTTTGCTCGGAATCATTTGTCTGTGTATCTGGCCTGAGTCTTTTGAGCAAAACAGAGCTGCAAGCTCCAGTCAAAGACAGTATGTCAGCCCAGCCAGTTAAATGGTGAGGGGTAACTCCACCAGGCCAAGAAGGTTCAGGCCCATAGCATACCCAGCCTTTCAAAACCTACATGAAAGTTTGGAATAAGCCCAAGGCCAGTGCTTGTCAGCTGGTCTATGACATCTCCTTTACAGAAAAGGTCAAATAAATCAACCTGGACTGTATTTTCATCTCTTGCTGTGGTTTAGAAATACACATGAATTTTCCTAAGCATATATCTCCAAGGTAATGAGCAGTGTTTTCTCCTGAGCAAGACACAGACTCCAAATGGCAGACTAGTATTTGAGAATTTCCTTTTTATTTCTCAAACAACAACAAAACTGCCAAGGAACTAAAAATGCTGCTCATTACAGGAACTGAAATAATGAAAATTTTAAAAATACCCATGCTTGCTATTTTTACACAAAATGCAGATATGCCATGAACTCCTAAAAGTGCATGAGGGATTTGGCTAAAACCTGTTGATTTATGTGGAAAGAAATGAAATGGTAGAGCCTTTCAAATGCCTTCGATCGATACCAAGCTTGGCTTGCTGAGGCCCACAAAGGAAGGTGGAGTTAGAGAAAACAGGAGCCGCTGAGTCCTCTCTCTGTTGCTAAAGTGCTAGCTCATGTGTTTCTATTAACATCAGTAGTATTTTTAGAAATGTTCCATGTTACTCTTTTCACTTACCCTTTCAAACATATTTGTTTTCTCTCGACCTATTGGCTGAACCGTAGTTACTGTTTTCAGCTTTTCCAGAAAAAATTACTGACTTGTGGAGATGCTGCAGCTTTCCTCTTGACGTCTCCTCTCTGTAAACTCAGGGTAGTCTATCATTAAAACAGTGTCTGCTGTCCTTTCTTCTGGTTATCACTGTTTCTTAGTCCTTAACTTTTACTAGGCCAATTAATTTTCAGTGTCTTGTCTGGTGCAGTGTGCTCGGAGAGGATGTTTTGTGCTTATAAATATTTTAATTAAAGGTTAACTCAAATATCAGAGTTTAACAGCCTCTAGAACTCAATTTACAATATGTCTGACCTGACTAATCATGCTGTGGGCTAATTAGCAACATGACAGGCACAGTGCTGGTTGGGGGAACGATGGAAGAGGCAGGAGCTGTGTCCTGTGTAGGGAACCCAGTTTGCTCAGTGATGTTGGGAGGAGCACAGCTTCTCTTGGGGTGGAGGTCAGTGTTACGAAAGATCAGGTGCAATGAACCTCATAGTTTAGCCTAGTGTGTGTGAAAGCCTCCTTCCTGAACCAGCTGGGATTTTCTTTCAGCGAAGCCTTCCCTTCTTTATGAACATCTTCTGTATTGATAAAAATCTGAACTTTTTATAGGGAAGAGGCAGTTTCCCTTAGTTTCTGGACTGAAGACACTATTGCCGTACCCACTTGGAAATGAGATGGTGGTTTTGGATTAGATCTTTGGAAGCATAAAAAAGCAGAAGCAGTGCAGAAAACATAAATTTGCTTGGGATTGAAAACAGAGTTACTAGGAAGGAGGACAGGACATATCTGCTTGCGATGCTGTGTAATTCCTGATGTCCCCACATACTGGTTGTTCTGTGGAATTCTGTTTCCATGTCTCAATGGGGATATGGTAGAAATTAGAAAAGCCCAATCAGAGGCAGGGGATGACCAGAGGAAGAGCAGCCACTGCACAAGGAATGAGAGGGTTTTACCCTGGAGACAAGCTGACAGGGTGTTGTTGAGAGGGCTCTGTAGACACTGACAGACACAGGGATGTGGGTAGAGGAAGAACAGCTCAATGCCCTTTTCATCACATGCTGTGCCACAGGAATGTGGATCTTCATGTGACCTGCAGCTGAGCATGGGAACTCCTGGGCACAGGAGCAGCAGCAGGTAGGTGCTAAATTCCCACAGCAATGTAAAATGCACTGAGCTTCTCAAACTAAAAGCCACTGGAAGCTGCTAATGACAAATCCAGCTGACCTGGCTGACAACATCCTATGCTGCCAGCTCCTCCCAGCACAGCATTCAGGGGCAGCTTTTCAACACACTCACTCTGCCCTGCCCTGAGCAGTGGATTTTGGCATCTGCCAATGAGGCACACAGGATGAGATGAAGATTTGGTCTAGCCTGGTACAGCACTTGCTATGCAATAATTTCTTGAAATTCTTTACCTGCTTTGTTTTGGTGTTTCTCAGGAGAAAATGTGTTTTCCAGAAAGAAAGATTTTGTTTCAAAAAGCAAGGCTGTTTCAAAGGACAAAAAAAAAAAATAGCCGAAACCTCAGTGAAATGCTTAGAATTTACTCTTAGCATACTTTTTCCTCAGTATCAGGGAGTTGCTTTGTAACCCAGTTGAGTGGGGCAATCATTGGTAGAGCCTCCATTGCCTGCTTAGTCAGGCAAGTGGGAGGTTTCTGAATTCCTAAACACTTACGTTGTAAAAGCCTATTAAAAACTGTTCTAACACTTCTTAGTAATAAAGGTTTCTCCACAAAGGACTGCAGTTTTTTTCAATGGGAAATGGAAACCAACCAACCAGTCCCTTTAAAGAGCTTTTTCAATACACATACCTTTTTTCTACATGCACAGTACTGGGCTGCTACCAGCAGTACTGCCCCTCAGACACACAAGTATAAAACACAACTAGCATTATACCAACAGCTGCGTAAAACATAGAATACAAGGTCTGTATTTTTCTCAAAAAATTGAACTTGGAGGATAGCCAGTCAAGAATTTTTCATTGATTGTGAAAGGGAAAAGAAATTTGTCAGGATGAAAAATCCTGTATTCCCCCTGGAATCAAAGCATTTTTTGGAACTCAACATACACAGAGAAGGTAAGGCTGTTAAACTGGAGTGAAGACAGTTTACTACAAAGAATATTAATGAAGCTATCATAAAGAAGAATCATTAATGAAGCTATTAATGAAGCAATGTCATAGAGCCATATCAGGCTACCTTTTTGGCAATGGGCACAGCTCAGGGTCTGACATGAAGTGCAGTCAGGGAAGCTGTTGGAATCAGCTGTGGATACTTAAAAACTGTAACTTCCTAGATTTAGCTAAAACTCTTCTCAAATTGATAACAGAAGAAACAAGAGATAGGATCAGATGCTCATATCCTCATCAACATGTTTTCTACAAGCCTGGTTCAAAGAAACTGCTATTTTCCTTTTGGAAAATTCCTAAGGGAGGTTGTGAATGGTAAACAGCACCTGCTTCAGCACAGGGACAGGCAAGTAGTACTGTACTCCCTGTGGAATACCGCCTGCAATTAAAAGCCTCTGTGGCTGTTGAAGGGGAACTGAAATGGCTCTATAACCTTGCTCCTGTCATCTGACTATGCAGAGTACACTGCTTTCACACGTTATAAGAAACAGGGCCACACATCTTTTAATGGTTGAAGGATACTGCAAGGCTTTTAACTGCAGGCATGCAAACTGTTGAGGCTCTTGTTTCTTACTCATGTGAGATAGGCTCTGGTGGGAGTGCATCCCATGCTGACAGCAGCAAATGTCACTTCAGCAAGCATGGAGCTGACCTGGAAGTCCAAATCTTCTGGGATTTCTTGCAGTGAGGGGATCCATGGATAAATCCCCTGCAAACACCATCAGGTTTGAATGCATAGATCGATGATGAAAATCTTGTTGGTGCATGACAAAATTCACTGCTACTGTGAGATTTATGGTCTTAACATGATGTACTTCTGAACCAAAAATAGATAGCTGACAATTGCAAAGGGAAGTGAAAAGCCATCCTTCCTAATGGAAGCAGAATTTTCTTCTGGTAACATTTTTGCAAGAATTAATGATGGTTTTCTGATGGTGCAATTACCTGCTCTTTTGGGAGCCATGCAGAACCTTTTGTTACTCTGCTTAATGTCTGAGTACTCATGGTGTTTTATGTTTACATGCATGTATGTACTCTTTGCCCCAAAGAGGTGGTGGGTTTATACATGAGGAGTGCAAACATTTAGTTTTCCTAGTGAAGAAGGACACTCAGCTCTAACAATTCCCAGAGATGTTGCAAGACCAGGTCTTTAGTCCTGGTAATTGCTACAGTGTTCTGGCTACCTATAATACCTGTTTTTATTTTATCATAAATCCCTGTTTCCCATTTTGGTGCTTTTTTGAACCTTATCCTTTTTTTCGCTAATATAGCACTTGCTTTGAAATTATTTTTCTCCCCTAAGCTTTTCATTTTTTACAGCACTGGATAATTTCTAGTTTCTAATCCCTTGCATTGACTACACTTTACCTTTTATATATTTTATAAGATATTGTTATGTTTTTGGAAGCTCTGTGCTAGATTTTCACCTTTGCCAAAAGCCCCTGTTGGGAAGTATCTGTTTGGAGACTCCAGCTCCTTGAAGGAATGTGGCTTTTTCCAACAGGTATCTACCTATTCCTATTGGCCACACAACAGGGACAAACTGTGCGTCAGGATTTGCGTGCTGGACTCTATCACTGCACATTGCTCATTGCTAAGAGGTGTGGGGGAAGGAGGAAAATTGGGAAGATAGTGATAATGAGCAGGAGGAGGCCTGATGGAGGAGAACTGGCAGGTGATAATGACTGGTATCATTAGAGCATGGGTGAGGGAAGAGAAAGGAAATGAGGGAGCATCTGGAGATGGTATGACACTTTTGCAGCAGCTGGGTGTCTGGAGTGATGCTCGTGTTTGTTGCCTGTAAACAAAGAGGCCCCAAGGGACTGCAGCAGCCTTGCTGGTCTTGAGGGCTGGTGGCCTCAGCAGAGAAGGAAAATGGCTGAGCTTTGCAATGCCCTTGGCCCAAGGTCCCAGCAGGGAGGGCTCTCTTTTCCAGACTTCTCACTGTCTTTTGAGCTTTCCTTAGGCTTGCTAGTTTGATCTTTCTCCTGGTAGTATTTCTGTTTATCGTCTGCTTGCTTCTGGCAGGTTGAGCCTTGTGCCTCTTCTTGTGGTACAGAGAGGCTAGTAGCCTGCTCCAGGGATCAGCTCTCTTCAGGCTGATTGCTGGCACTGTCAACAGAGAAGCCTGGGGAGGCTGTCCTGTGGGAGCACTGGGCTGTGCCCAGCCTTTCTCGCAGCCTTCCCCAGGCACCCGCACTGGCCTCTCTAAGAGGTGTGTTATACGGACCTGGAAGTCAGATCTGCAGCTGCTGCTGTCATGGTTTTTAAGTAGGCCATAGAAACTAACTGAGTTATTCCTACCTCAAGAGCTTAACTCCTGACACAATCTTCAAAGGGAAAAAGGGAGGTTTTGATATAAAACACTGTAGTGAGAACATCAGCCTAGAAAATTGCTCTACTGGTTACTGTTTTTTAAACAGGAGAGATTTTTTGCTGTGAAATCAGCTGGCTTCTGCTTCTAGCCATTTGATCTTGTTAAGCCCTTGCCTGCTGAAGGGCTCTTTTGTGTATAGTAATTACCTGCCCATGCAGCAGTTCCTAGACAGGGAGCAATTCACCTCTCAACCTTTCCTTGGCTAAATTGACTAGACTGTGCTTCTTCAGTAAATAGCTTCTCCTGGACTTCCTGTCATTCTCTTTGTTTTCCTCTGAGCTCTTTTCAGTGCTGCAATGTGGTTCCCAGCAGAGGTGTGGGATTCCATAATTTCTGTACAAACACCACATTTAGCTTTGAAGTAACACACCCCTACTTCTTCTGCTGATAGTTCTGTGCTTATTGCTTGTTTTGTTAGGTATGCTGGAAGGGCAGGGTCGGTGGCTTAACCTGCTTGACTTTGAACTTTTTTTGAATCCTGTGTTTCCAAACTACTCCTGTATTTGTGTGTCCTGTAGCCTTCAATCTGAGATGCTATCTATAGTTAGTGTGAAATTGTCTTACCACTGGAATACAGATCTGACAGTAGTCATAACCTCATCTATTCACCAATCCACCCATTCTGCTTCAACTTCCAAATTTCCAGCTGTACGTTTGTCATCATCTAATCATCATCTGTCAAATGGCATTGGACTATGAACAGACTCCTTTGGCCCATCAGAAATGCATCCATTTATGATCTGTCTTTGTAACTTCAAGGTCTAACAGCAGGCAGACATCTGAATACGAATCTGCCAAGCTGATACACAAAGGTATCTACGGATCAAGTTTATATTGGTGGGTAGGGATTATCCAGTACCTCATTCAAAACTGGCCTGAAAACTCTGCTGAAGTAATGCTTGGTAGAGATCCAGGATGTGCATATTTCTTAATTCATTCCAGCCTTCAGACCACAGCCCGTCGGCTACGGTTGATTAACAGTAATTTTCCAGTAGTTAAACAATGAAGTATGCATGGAGGCATTGTAAGAGCTGTGGTGTCTCTAAGGAAGGTATGAAGACAGAGATGCTAGCTTCCTAGGCTTGCATTTCTGTGCAAGACAGGGACACAATTTAGGCCAGTTGGTCAGATGCTCTGCTGTTCTGAGCTCCTTGCCTAGCTCCTGGCACTGCTTGCATCCAGCTATCTGAGACCCACAGTCGTGGTTAGTTCTGTCCCCTCTGCCCTCCAGCTCCACCGTACGGGTATGAAGGACTCACCCTGGCCCCAGGAATGTTTCTCCTTCTGCCTGCTGCTTTCTGCACTGTGCACTGAGGATGCAGAGGGCAACCTGCAACTTTGGGTGAAAGCAAAGAGCTTGGTAGTTCTTGCAGAACTGAGATTGCCTTGACGTGAGAAGGGCAGCTGGCATGCTGGGGAGTTTGAGGATGAAGAGGGGCTGGAAAAGATAAACAAGCAGCAATACCCATGGTGACAGTACCACGTCTGAGGATCAGCAAGGATGGTTGAGCCTGTGTGGTGGAGCAGTAGGACATGAGGCTGAGGGAGCAGGTTGGATTGGTGTACAGGTTGTTTTGAGCTGGAAGCTGTGTTGAAGGAGTGGAAAACATGCAGAGAATCTCATTAAATAATCCTGTACTTCTGAATACGTAATCCTTTATTCATGCAAATGTCCCAAGAAACACTTGACAAAAAAAAAGGGGAAAAGAGGGAGCCTTTCACTGTGGGAAAAGAGGGAGTCCAGACAGCATATCAGAAACTTCTGACAAAAGTCCTCTATTCCTTTCAGTGAAGAGAAATAAAAGAAAAAACCAGATTCAGGAACTGAGAGGTGAAAATTTGAACAAAGGCAAAGTTCAGTGGGTTTGTGCCATTGAATGATTTATATCTTCTCAGCTCTGTCATGGTGAAGATAATAAAATAGAAATAGGTCACCATGGATTACAGGGAAATGATCACTGGAAGGTTACATGCAGTGTGTTTTTCTTAATGTATTTACTAAGCGCTTCACTGACTCAAGGGATTTTGCACATATCGGTGCTTTTTATGATGTTTTTATGATGTTTTACCTTTCATGTGACAGCTCAATTACCTACAAAGTCAATGAAAACAGCTAGTGCTTTTTTCTCTGTAGACACTGAGTTTTGAATTAAACTGGCCATCGAACTGGGACCTGCTGGACTTTTATGCATGTGATCTCTTCACCTCTCCTTCCCAATAAGCTGTGGATAGACAGCTATTTTTGTACTCAGTTTTACTATACCTATCCTTTAATGTGAGTTTTTCCACAGTGGTAAGATGTTTCTACAAAAAATGAAGCTCAGGCAGACTGAAATGACTCGTAATTTCTCACTTGTAGAAATCAATTTCCAAATAAACCCTACCCTTGTACTCAATTCAATGCTGGAAAAGCAAACCTGAAAAAATAATAATAATTAAAATAACAA
>VWZV01029336.1:0-10680 GCA_013397155.1 Irena cyanogastra
AACCCAAAACAAACAAACGAACACCAAACTTTAAATATCCTACCAGGGAGTTACTTGCAGTCTGGATGATCTTGCAGACTTTCTGCCAGAAAAGCATCTCAGAAACCAGGAGGAATTTACCATAGTATCAAAGAAATAAGCTATAAAATCTGCACCTAATGCTCACTGAAATCAGTGGGCAGCCTTTTGGACAAATAGAGGAAAAAAATGAGTGCAATTAGTGCAGCTAGAGACCACTCTTGTTACTTAGAAAAATATTTCTGTTGGCTTCAAGCAAGGCTACAGCATGGCTACAGCAAATGGGACTTGGCCTATCAGCACTGGAGAGAGGCAGGGAACACCACAGCAACTCAAAATTCCTTCAAGGGAAGGGGCACAGAAGAGATTTAGCATGCTTTTCCCCTCCCTACACACTGAACTTCCTGAAGTTTTGACACTCTTCAATCACGTCCAGCATGCTTTCCATCATGGGGAGACTGCAATGCACCCCTCTCATTTTAAAATAAACTCCACCTACCTAGATAATGAAAACAAGATCCTCAAGTACTACAGCACTTCAAAAATCAGATAATGAACTGAAATCATATGTTTCATGGATTAGTCTCTCTCTCAATCAATTTATGTTGGATATTTTGTTGGAAAACTGACCCAGATTCCATACATTTCTTTAATTACTGGAAAATCACTTCAACCAATTCTCCTGTTATGGATGACATATTTCATCGTTGCTGAATATTAAATCATAAAGGAAAGAAAAAATTAATGTAGATGTAGGAGTTTGCATTTCACATCCCTGCACTGACTGCAGAGTTTTATATGCGATTAGTCTGATGGGTCACTGAATTACCTTCAGATTACTAGGTCTCCAATTCAAAAGCATTTCTTCCATTATTATTACTTTAAAATTCAGTCTTCTGTTTTTTTAACAAAGGTGCAAGTCAAAATAGAGTTTTATAATATGTTATAATATGTTTTCCCTGGCCTCCTGCCTGCAGTTGTTTGGATAGCTGGCAGAGCGTGGTATCTGACAGCACAGAAACAGTGTGGATAGTTTGCCATTCCTATGGGGATCTATCTTTGGCAATACATTTGGACTGCATGTCTGTTAGCAAAGTGTGTCAAAACTGTGCCAAAAGCGCTTTTGGACATATAATAATAATAAACGAGGGTTGCACTGCTTTAGTAGGGGAATTCTAATATAAGTTGTCCATCATTTTGCAGTAAGTTCTTTACCACGTTAGCAAATTTATGTCTCATTATAAATTAACAGTCTCAAGTACTTCATCCCATAGGTTCAGTAAAGTAAATATACATAAGTCTAGGTGACTTCCATGCCAGCAGAACAATGCCCACATCCCTGCACATTCCCTTGGCACACAGCTCAAACAAACACAAACCTCAAGGCCAGATCCATGGCTGGAGCAGGGGATCACATTAGAGCACAACCCACCGAGCTGGGCAGGCTCTGCAGAAATCCTCAGCTCCTGGGGTCAACATCCCTCCACATCCCACTATTCTGACTCTGCAACAGCCAGTCTAAAAGGGCTTCTCTTTACATAGCTTTCACTCTGATGCAGAAATGCAGACAATTAATCTCAGTTGGAAAAATAGGACTTAATTGCTATGAGAACCTTCATGGTTCTCAATTGCTATGCCAATCCTTCATGGTCTTGCAGCCAATGTTTAGAAAATAGGTGCCTGTTCAAAGCAAACAAACACATCAGAAATATTGGGTGTTTCCTGAAAAGCCTCATAAATATAAGAAGAGGTAAACAACCAAAAGGATCATTATTTTGGCATCTCCAAATTCTGGGAGCATTTGTGAGAACAGGTGGTAAGAATCTGAAGATGCTGATGTTTGGCACACATGATGACACCAACAACAAATGGTCACTGCACACAAGCAGCAGCCCAAACAATTGTTACACTCATGGAAAATTAACACCACAATCTGCAGGTGGAAGATTCAGAAAGGACTTCATTTGGAAAATGGAGATCACCAAATTCCAAATTGCAAAGGAAAACACACATTAGTTTTAGCTTCTTTTTTTAAGCGTACTGACACAATTTGCTCTTTCAGAAGGCAGGACAGTTATACACAGGCTCAGTAACATTCCTGAATAAAGCAATACATGGCTGGAACTCCATGATTCAGCTTTCACCCCATAGTTTTCCTATTATATGGTCATGATATGACATGAGAAATGTTTTAAAATATTAGGCTTAAAATGTTTGCCAAAAGAATCAAAGACTGGTCCAACTTTAAGGAACATCAACAATTCATCCTTTCAAAGCCAACAGAAGTCACAGGTGAGCCTACTTGCCAAAAAGCCTGTTTTTGAATCTGCTTAAGCAGGGGTTGGGAAATGCTCACGTTTGAGCAGTGGCTTGCACACACTGACTCCCCAGGGGTGGCCTGAGGGGTGCATGCAGGGAGGCAAATGGCAGAACCAGGAGCGCAGCCCATCCTGCCTTTGCCAAGGAGTGTCTTCCAGAGATACAACAGAGCCAGGAGCAGCCTGGGAGGGTGGGTTCAAGATGGCAGAACTGGCAATGCACCTTTCACACCAACATGGCCTGAGGACAGCAGGTTAGCTGGACTTTCTGCTGTGCTGTGGACAGAGGAGCACTTTTCCCAACCCGAAACACTAAGGAGAGAATTCCTTTCCACTCTCAAAAGCTCTCTGTGTGTTTCCTCAGGAAGACTCACTGCCAGGAGATCCACGTGGTGTAGGAGGCAGGCTGGAGCTCTCCTCCAGCCAGGTAAGAGCAGGACCCTTCTGAGAGAGCCTGCAGAGTGCAGCTGTGAGTGGAGCAGCAGGCAGGCAGGGTGCAGCTGGCACTGATGTGCGCTCTGTGATATTTCTGGGGGAAACTCCTCCCTGCAGGGACTGGCACAGCAGTGGTGCAGCTCCCCTCAGCAGCAGTGGGAGCTGCACAGCCCAGCTCTCCCAGCCCCACTGGAGAGCACAGGCACCCTCAGACCTCTGCCCAGATGTGGGCTGGGGCTGGCAAATGATTTATTCAGGAAGAACAGCTCAGCACCGCGGAGTTTTTATTTGCGTAGGCGCTTTTCTGCCTTAATTTATCGTGCCAAGGAGGTGATGGTGGGGGCTCCACTGTGGCCAATGGCACCAATGTCAGCAAGAAGGGGAGGGCTGGGACCTCCCTGCACAGCTCAGGCAGCAAAGGGTCACTCACAGTGAGCCCGAGGGGGCTGACAGGAGCACAAGGAAACCACACCTGCCATTAACAGCACCCAGTAGCAGGAACCCACCTGTTAAAACACCTCTGCCACGGGGTGATGAAAACCGCCAAAATTTTCACATAGCCCTGATTTTACTCCAGCACAAGGCACCTCTTAGGTCTGCTTTGGGGCAGCACAGTTGTGTGCTGCCTCGTACTACAACAAAATGGGGAAAAATTTAGTTTAACTGTACAGTGGTATTTTTAAGGTGTTTTTTTTAAGCCTATAAAACACCCTTCCTCGTGTAGTAGGCATAAATGTACTTCAGCACTTAAGATGTTGGTTCAGCCAACTGAGATGGAGTGATTTTATTTCTATAAATGGTATTTTTCAATAGTCCCAGATGAATATTTGTATTCCTCATAATGGGTGAGGAAGGAAAAAGTCAAAATGTTATACTGTGAGAGCACTCTCATTACCTTTTCCTTATAAAAACTGTTATTTTAATTGAGACTCAACTTCCTGCAGAAAATACTGCACATTTCTGAAATATACTTTTTTTAGTGCTGAAGAACAAACAGCAGACATCTGAGTGAAAGTCACACTGTTTCCACTTTTTCATCTGAACAATTACACTGGCTTACTCTGCCTTGAGGAAAGCTATGAAGGATGGAGAGCCGTGGCCCAGATGTTCCCAAGGATTCTTCTGGACACCTGTTATAAATCCCTTGGTGGTACTGAAGGACTGGCCACTCCACCTCTGTTCCGAGGTTATCACTATTTTTCTGTGGTCACCACATGACCAACCTCTTTCTGCTGTATTCTGGGTCTCTGGTCATACAAGCACTCACACCAAGAGCTGGTTCTGGGGAAACCTGCACCTTGTGATAGGAATAGAGGCTTGCCAAAATAAGATTTCCTCTGCAAATGCTGTACAAGGTGCTACAGAACAGCACAGTTTGGACAAGGCACCTGACTCTAGCCCAGGGCTTTTGCTGGTGAGGGTCTGAGCTCTCCTGACCCCTCTCTGTCTGTGCTGAGGGAGGTCAACAGCAGAAACCCAGCTCAGGCTCCACGTTTTCTCTCTCCAAAACAGCTGGGGGAAAATGCACCTTTGAAAATGAAAATATGCCAAATTGACTAAACATTTTATGGAGGAAAAGAAGGTTGGAGGGCTCTCTGCAGCCCCTTCAGGGCTGATGCAGCACAAGCCCTCCTGCTGCTGCTGCCAATGCTCCATCTCCCTCCGAGATCAGAGCCAAACTGCTTGCTTTGGGTGCACAGCCACCCCTGAACAGGACAGCTGGAGATCTAAACACATAAATGGCAGGTGTCTGTAATAAATTCTGGATACACAAGCATAGGTACTTTTTCCTTCTAGTCCCTGGTAGTTAGTCTTTCTAGCTGTGTGCTGAATTCTGCTCTTGGTCTCGAATTCTCTTCATTACAGCTCTCAGTGTGCACACACACCACTGACAACTGGAAATGGGAAAGCCTAAACCCTGCTTCATAAATTTAAAGCCTGTAAAGGCCATCTAATAGCATTATAAATTTCTTAAGATAATTTAATTTGTGTATATGCAACTCTTAAAAACTCTGATTTGCCTGACAAAGCGAGCTGATGTGTTTTCATTCTGCTTTTGTTGTGTACACTGGCCCCTATTAGTACATCCTAATAACATATACAGAGCGATTAATTTGTGAAGTAAAAGCTTTTCTTCCTTTCTAAAAGCTGCTTAATGTAAACTGTAAACATCACTAACACTCTCATTCAGACTGATTCTGAGCCCTTAGCTGGGGTTCAGAGGCACAAGATGAAATGCCTGTGAATGCTGACAGATGGCTTTAGGCAGGGAATGCTCAAATCTGCACTGGAACCACTCCTAGCACCTCACTGGAGTGCTGCAAGCTGAAAACCACCAGCAATCCTTCCAGACAGGTTACAATGCCTTCAAAGAGAGTTTTTCTTAGAGCAGCACCTGGTGTTGACAGGAATATTAAAAAATCACCTCTCCCCAAAGCCACTATCCTTTGCATCACGTATGCATTCAGAATAACCCTTAAACAATTCTTGCTATTGTTCATTAGGAGTCACAACATCTACTGTCACAATGCCTCTAATCATGGTCAAACTCCCCGCATTTTAAGGAATATTCAATGGAACAAATATTGTGAACATCGGTGGATTTTTTTTACATGTAATCAGAGCTGTGTTTCCCAGAGATACTTACTAAGCTTGACCCCTTCAGCTACAGATCAGCAAGGTACATAACACCTATAACTTCAGGCTTATGTGTTTTGATTACAGCTGGGCAAGTCATATATCTAAGTTAAGCACATACTTACAGGTTTTATGGAAACAGGAATTTGATACAGGAGAGTTCAAAGTTGGGGTTTGTTTGCATTTTTTTTTTTAATTATCCTGTTTGGACTGATTTCTCCAGCACTTCTATAATTTTTGACTGATTATTACCCAATTTATTTTTAATTTAGCTTCATACATGCCGTATTTCCTCTCAGACAGAACACTTACTGTCTCTCTAATAGATTTCTGTCTTGAATCAGACTTATTTACCACTGGAAAGAAATAAAGTATAGGCTCTGGTACAATGCCTACTGAAATTTGTCTGGAACAGGTGTGGGAGCTGACACACAGAGAAGCCAGTAAAATGCAAATGGTATTTAGTTATTGAGGCAAATGGCAGCCTTTAAAGCACCACCTGTGTATATTTTGCAACATATCATGAAAGTGGTGAGAACCATCCTCATTTATTCATGCATTAAGTTGTGACATTTGGCTCAGAACAAAAAGCTGTAGAAAAGGGTAAGTTTTGAGATGCCAGGGAAAATGATATGACACACTGTAAGATGGGGCACTTTATATTTTACTGTTCAGTGTTATTCCCAGCCCTGTAGCAAGCAAAGAGTCACCTGGGGAGGAAGAATGGGTCATGTTCCTCACACACTGAGAAAGAGAACCCAGAGTTATGTTCATCCCAGCACCTTGCCAGCCTCACTTTCCTCTCCACTCCACCAGAAAAACACAAAACTGCCTTTTCCCTGCTTACTTCTGCAATGCAAGCTTTTTCATCTCCCATCTACCCCAAGAAACTTGGCAAGAGAGAAATCCACCCTCTCCAAGAGGTCAGCAAAGGCAAATTGCACCCAAAATATTCTGAATTTCTGAGAGCCAGCAGAGTCCCCTGAGCTGGCAGATTCCCCGCTGGTGTTAACACACAAGGGAGGATTAATCTCAGACCCACTGGTGGACTGTCCCAAGCTAATGCTTCCATTAGTGCCACAAACCACTGGAGAGGCAAACAAATCGTGTCTCATGTCAGCATTTCACATGAAGTTGAGTCTTATTTATTTATTATGTATTTAGACTGTTTTAATAGCTACAGAACCCTATTAACATAAGAAATTGCAATGCTGTTTCTCTATTTACTTCAATATATTTACCAGTAAAATCTGACAGCTGACAGCTTGTGAATGTGATGGTAATGTAATCATTACATTTACACTGGATAGAACACAACTTTCTGAAATCATGTGACAGTATTTTCAGACTTAAATGATGGTTTAGGGATAAAGACATAAGTATTTGTTTATAAGTAATCTATCTTGAATATGTTCATTAGTAATATTCCTGAAGGCTCCCAATAAAAGTTATTTGAGATTAATTAGAACAGAAACTGCTAATTTGTCTGCCTGAGTGGTTATCACATAAGCCCTGACTTGACACAGCACCTAAACAAAACAAATATAAACCTGCCACAAGGATGTGAACATGCTGTCCCAAAAGGCACAACCACTTAACTTGTGTAATTGTCAGTACAGTCAAGAAAAGCTGTTCTAAGATTTGGTTTTCAACACCGGATTAAACAGCATGTCCAAACAGAGCAAATTAAATTAGGCTGTGTCTAAATTAGACTTCTTCCAATGGCAAGATTACTTTACATCAACAGAGACATCGATCTGCCTTAGCTGCATCTACTAAAGATGACTGCAGAGCCAAGAGGAGAATTCAGAAAGCCACTCTTAGACCTGATCCAATTTCCCCCATCCTTAAAGTAAGACCACACGCAACTCACTCTCATAGAGTTCAAAGGACACTGACAAACCCCGTTGTTCCTGTAATGCCCCAATGTTTTCATGAAAAAGTTGCCTATTATGGCCTATTCTGTTTGGTTCACCTCTTCTTGACATAAGCCAAATTTCTTTATTACTGCATTTATTTACTGAGCACTTGAGCAGAACTTTATCACTTTAAAATATCTCCAGCATCGCAAGGCAATAAACGCTAACGTGAAGAGATCTGTGCCAGTTTATACACTTCTCATTAAAACAGTCTAACAAAAAGAAAGGCCTTCCAAGGGCTCTTATTTTAGGACATAAAAAGGTGACCCAGAAGGCTTAAATCTGAAGATTTCCCAGCTCCATCTTTTCAGACCTCTTTGTATACCATTTACAAGTGGCAGGAGCAGGTGAGGGAGAGGAGAAGGCACTTTCCTGTCCAAGTCTCTTTCAAGGATGTGCTTCTCCAAGTTCCATCTGCAGCTACCACTGAATTCCACAGGAATTGGAGGCTGGCAGCCAAGCAGAGACCCTGAGGTGGACCTTGTATGGAAAGCAAGGTCTGACTGGGGGCAGGTGGGACTTTTCTGGAATAATTTTTTTCCACTTTGAGAACGTCAGAATTTACTTCTCTAAAACTTGCAGCACATACCAAAATCCAGGCTGCCAATTATTGATCAGTTCTGATCAATGGCTCTGCAATCAATAGTATTGCAGAGGAAACCGAACTGCTAAAATGAGGGCAGAGCAAAGGATGGGAGAGGCTTGGGGAAGCAAATCACCCTCTCTGAGGGTTCCCCTGTTTTCAGTTGCTGCCAAAATTGTGAGGGGCACACAGCAGGCAGATGGCTGTGACCTGCCCTGTGGGATGTGGTTAACAGGTCTGTGGCAAATATCCCTGAGCTCCTGAGTGAAATACTTTGTCATTTATTTTCATTTTTCTGGACAATAATTAAGGGAAAGGGTGCTTGCATATTTTTATTGAAGCATGGAGTCTAGGTCCTCTGTTTTAGGGGGGAAAAACCATTATTGCTTCCTTTTCAGAAATAATGTCATGAACTAGAACCATGATAACCATTTTTTCCAATCTCCACATCATCAAAATAGATTGAACCTTTTGTCACAAATCCACATTGTACAGCTGCAGAAAGAAATTACAGAAATGGTCTCAGCCACAGTACCAGACTGGGACTGAAATATATCTCTGAAATTTGCTGTATTCAGGAGGAAATAATATGCTAAGTAGCCATCTATGAATGTCATTAAACTATTCTTTTAGTACTAAAAAAGAGGAGAATGAGGTAAGAATAAAATTCAGGACAACCAGTCACAGCTGTCAATGAAACAGGTAGCTGAGTCCAGACTGAATGACTGAAAAATTCCTTACTCTCTATACTAATTTTTATTGAGGATTTTTACCTTCTTGGGGGAAAATGCTGCTGAACCTGCTTGTGTTTTGAATAATTACCCAGCACTACTATAAAAAGTGACTGAGACATTAGCTGCTGCACGTGGACAGGCTGAACCCTGATCTGCCTTTTCCCTCTGTCTGCACTCTCCCCCTGACAGCACAGGGTATTTATAGGTGTTTTCTCAGGGAAAGCTGTGCAAAACCTTAACTCAGTAAGCAAGACCCAATCAATGACAGTGCCTTTTTGCCTGGGTTAATTGATGCCATACACAAAACAAGTCTTGTTCTGATTTTCTAGAAAGGTGCTGGAGGTGAACTGTCTTGCACGGGGTTAGTTCTTATCTGGCAGGATACAAAAGCAATGTAACAGATAAATGTGGCACAGGAATAATGGGGTTTTTTGATGATGAAAGCTTCACCTGTCTTGTGCTCATCTTTCATAAAGAGTACAGGTAACACAAAGTCACAGCTAATTAAACAGCCAGCTCACTGCTAGGTATTATTTAGATGGAGCTAATCCCTAAACAACCTCACAAGGCTGTTTTTTGCACCATCAAGTCCCTGGGAAAGGTAGATCCCTCCCCAAGAGCCACAGGTGAACATAGCAAACAAATGAGAGAGGAAAAAATGTATTGTACACCAAATATTACAGAATAACCACCAGGGATTGGTGTAAACAGAAAAAAACACCAAACCAAACAGATAAATAAGTTTGCAGTAAATGGTTGACTTACTCCCACTAGCAAAAAATCTCCTTTTCATTAAATACAGAGCTTCATTACACATCTAGACAATTGCCTGGATAAATCTGGGACAGACAGAAAAGTCAAGAACCACTGGCAAGTTAATTTGAACATTCAGAGATGGCTCAGAAATATTTTCTTCAGTTTTGAAACAGATCTTTCCTAGTAGAAAAAAATTTCTTGCTCATCCAAAAATAGGTTAAAAATCATCCAGGAGAAGTGCAGATGAACAAAAGGTCAATCTTTCCTCAGTTCTGCCACCCCTGTTTTGTATCACAAAGAGGTGGAAAAAGGTGTGAAAAGAGAAAAGGCATCAGAAAGCTTTAAGGGAAGAGGGGGAGTGCTGAGGGGGTTTTTGCCAAAGAACAGCCCAGAAAGGAGGGGTCCCCACCAGCCAGAGCTGGGCAGGGATGCAGCAGAGATGCTGCAGATCACAGGCACCACACTCCCTGTGTGCCCTCCTTTGCATGTTGCCCAAATTAATCATGGGAAAACAACCCTGCATCAGTCTGAGGCTTATGTACAGGAAAACTTAAATTTATTATCATGCCTGTAAAAAAGTTTTCATTACATTATTAACAAGACAATGGATTTACTTCTTAACTCAAAGGTGACAATGAAGGGAAAAGGAGGATAATGTTACTAATAATTAATTCTGCATGTTTGGGAGCTGATTATGAAAAAATCAGGGGGAGAGGAAGAAGACAAAAATCTAATTACAAAACCATCATCAGAAAGGGAAAACAGTACTGACTTGTAAATAAACCAAGGAAAACAAATCAAGCATCCTTCTGTGCTATGGAAGAGATATTTAACATGAACAAAAATATGTATGGTCTCAAGAAATGGCTGAAACCACATGAATTCTCAGCAGATTTCTTCTAAGAGAAAATACAGTACTCCCTGACTTAGAGGACACTATTTGAAAGGATAATTAATGCAGCTCACAATGAGAAATCCTGTATAAACACAAAGATATGGGACTGATAAATAATGTGCTCATTGAAATATTGTTTTTTATTTTCTGAGTAACCTATAAAATCTCCACTCATTTGTCATCTCATTTTGTTTCAAGGATTTACATTTGTAATAATAATTTTACTAAGAACATTCAGAAAAAAATTCTCCACACAGGGACAATGCATCATATTGCATCTCACAGGCTACAGAAAAGTTATTTTCAGGTACAAAAATATATCCTGTGAAACATCTTCCCATCAAGTTATTAGTGTAAGTACATTGGAAAGGGGAAGAAAATGTAA
>VWZV01029337.1:0-11814 GCA_013397155.1 Irena cyanogastra
TTAGAGCAGTGTGGGAGCTGCGGCTCATGGACACAGGCTTACAAAGCTTGAAGAGCCTTACAGGACATGCAGCTTCCTCCACATTGCTAAGTGCTTATAAGCAGCCCTGTGGTAGCATCAAGGCACTGTTTTTGTAAGATCTCATGAGTGTGAATGAGATTTGCACTTCCAGCCCCAGGAATGTTTGGAAATATGTTTTGTTTTCCAGCAGGCTTCTGAACATCTGGAAATGCTGGCATTGTAGTGTCTCAGCATAAATCATAAATGACTGGAGGTGACTTTTTTATTCCTAAAACTGGTCCTTTTAAGCATTATTGCACAGCAAAATGAAATTAACTCCTTTTCCTTTGCTGTAGGAGGAGAAGGAGCACTTGGTCTCTGGGGAAATCCCTTCCATTTATTTTTCCTAGCTTCTGACCATCAAATGAAGAGATAAAGAGAATTTCTTGGGCTGGTACAAATAAAGGCCAATTTTTGAATCTGTTCTGGTCAGGTAAAATTGCTTCTGCTGCTGCTGTTACCACTTCCATTCTTAATAACCATGCTGTGACCTTCACTCCCCATCAATCTATCCCTGAATAGCTATTCTATTTGCAGCTTTTCCTCTAGCTGCCTTGTCCCTTGAAAGACAGCTGTGAGGTTTTTCAAGCACTGACACAGTTTCCACTGCTTGGCTGATCTTCTCAGAGGTGTCAGGATCTGCCCAACCCTCCTGAGGCAGCTGACTGGGTGCTGCACTGGGGCCGTGTTCTCACAACTGAAGTGCTGTGATGTGCCTGCAGGTTACTGGCAGTGCCACCAAAGGCTGCTACTGCACTGGGGCAAATTCTCTTTTGGTAAATCCCTTTGCATTGCTTATCTTAGCAGTGGTAATCTTGTATTACCCTGAGAAAAGAAAGGTGTGAATAGGGTACCTGAGGAAACAGTCACAGGTTGGAAATTAATTGTAAGTATTTCCAATTGTATTTTGCACTGGTATAAGAAGATGTCTCATATTCTCTATCATCCTTTCAAGCACTTAATATTCTGTTCTACAAAGAAATTCTAACTGAATAATAAAATCACCTTCAACCACTAAAAGCCAGAGAAGGATATGAACAAGATCTGTGGATCAGCAGCCTCCTGAGATTTGGAGCAGTTCCAGCTGTGGGTCCTGCACCAAGTGCTGCAGTCACTCTTATCTCTCACTCACTGCTGTCAAGCATTTGCAGAACTGCTTTTCTAATGTCTTAATCCTTTCACTTTTGCCGATTTGTAAATGATTCCAAAGCTGGTGTTTGATAACAGGCACCTAGTAGTTCCCACATTTGCACATCTTAGCATATGTGGAAAGTTGCTTTCCTGCTTCTCACAGGGGTTCTCAGCTTGCTTCCACAGAAAACTTAACTCAAAAGACAACTAAGAAAAATCCCATCAATATACTAAGATGGCTAATTAGTATTTGGTTTATAGTTACATGCTGACAGTGATTAAACTAATTACAAGACATACTGTGCTAAATTGCTAGCTCTTTGTGTACTTCTAGTGTGGCTGAGAACCAGAGAGGTTTTGGTTCAAACCCTGAGTGTGTTAAAAAGGTTCTTGTTAAGATCACTTGCAGAGCTGTCAGTGTGTATGCATGCACACATCATGCACAGGGCTGCCTGTGTGTGTGAGGGATCTGTATTCAGAGATAAACCAACACAAAATTCATTCTCTCACTCGGAGAGAATGGATAGTGTTGTGCTCTGTTAAACAGTTGCTGTGTTCCTGTTGAGACAGCCTCAGTGAGAAAAACAAGTGATTCCTTTTCCCAGAGCTTGTCCTCTGCAGTCTCAAGCTATGACTACACAGATCCAAACAAACTCATTCAGAAATGTGGGAAGCTTTCCTGCCCATCAAGAGATAACATCACCCATGCTGTGCAGATATGAAGAAACTTAGTAATTTTCATTACAAGCTTGTTTAGCACACATTTTACTTATAGGTTTTCATTTCAATTTATTCCACTTTCAATGGCTAGACAGGAGAAAAGATGTTGCTCTGGCAATGTTCTTTCAGGTGCAGTTTGATGCTAAAGGCCACTAACCAGGAGCAGTTTTTGTACACTAGAAATACCAGCAAGGGCCCTTTTTCATCTCCCACATCTTCTAAGACTGGCAGAAGTAGTGGATAAAAGTACACAGGATGGAATTGCACAAAAAAATAGCTGTCATGTAGTGGAAACAAGGACTAGAGGTAAAATCTGAACCAAAATAGGTCTCTCTTAATTTTATTTATTAGCTTAGTTTTTACACACAGGTTATTTACGCTTGTGGTTTTATCTTCTATGCTATGTTCTGCATTAGATGTTATGTGTTAAGTGTGATATTCTGATATTTAGTCTTTTCTGGTGGTAAAATAGTTGCATGTGTTATATTTAATAATCATTGGGATATATTTAATAGATTCCTGGTATCTCAAGTCCATTAATATGCAATCATTAAAGCTAGCCATAACTGAGGAGCCATTGTTACTCCTATAATGCTAATAAAAACCATAGAGAACCTTTTTAAAAACTCTCGAACAGGATAAGTCACATTAATCCACAACTGTTTATAGAAGTAAAGAGGATGTCTTCCAGCTTTTAGGTTTATTCCACATTAAAGGCAGGAATTATGTCCCAGGGAAGGGGATTACTGTCAAACTAAAGACAATCAAGTAGTGTGGGGGGATGGCTTAAAAGAGTGTCCACATATGTGCAGAGATCTGAAGGCATTCTATGTGCTGTGCAAAGAGGAAAAAGACTTAACACCTGTATGAGGCTCTGTGCTCTGGACAGAGAGACTTGTAAAACCACAGGTGTGGGAAGATGGACTTGTGTCCCTGAGAATGAATGCCATGCACTGCTAGGAGATCAGGACTCTGCTCTCTTCATTTAATACAAAAATTGAGAAATCTACCAGACTTTTGAATAAATTGAAAAAAAAAAACTTCTTACAATATTGTAATTAATTTTCTAGTTTCGCAAGGACTGATTTCTTGATTTTTAGGAAATCAGGAATTGGCCATGACAAGTGACAACACTCAAAAATATACATTTGGTTAGTTTCAAGAAATATGGTGGGGTTATTTTCATTTAAACTTTGCTGCCTTTCTCTTGTTCTGTCCACTTCAGCTAAAGCAGAATGAAATTTTGATAAAGCTTAAATTAGTTGTCTCTTGCTCTCTGTATTCAGCGTAAGGTCTAGAAATGCTCTAGTAAGACAGGCCAAGTTCTCCTCTACATCAGGCTGATTCTAGTAACTGAGCCTATTGGCATGTGCCAGCCTTCTTACCACGGTGAGTCACTGTTCTTCCTCTCACAGAGTGCAGTGCGTTCAGTGTAATTTCTGTTTGTTAGACAAGTGCAATGAATGGGTATGAAAATTGCTCACTCTCCGTTGAATTCCAGGTAGTATATTCCCACAGAGCACTGCACAGCGTGGGAGGCCAGACTCAACAAATGGTCAGACGTTTACAAGCTGGTTCAAACCTTCAAACTTACAGCCCCTCAAATGAGGACTTTAAAAATGTAATATAAATATAATTTAATTTGAATATCCATTATTTTTCTATTAGTAAAACGATAACATATTTTGTCTTATGGCAAATTTAGAAAACTGAACCAAACCAATGTCTGTATGGGGAAATATAATACAGAACAAGCTGACTGAGTAATTAAATGAGAAACTGAGCTCATCCTTGAGAAACTACAAAATGCAAACCTTGTAAGAATGATTACAGTGTCAGAATTTTTAGACCATGAGTAGATCTACTTGCTCCAATAAATTGTGTCTGTTCTGTTTATTTGCATATTTTGTATCTTGCAGGAGTCCACTGTAAATCCCATGCCAAGACCATCCAGAGTGTTGAGAAACAACAGCTCCTTGCTTGCTGATGCTGCAAGGGCAGCTGGGCTGCGATTTGTTCCTCTTGGTTCAGTTGTTCAGTTCAGCTGGGGCGGTGTAGCTGAACACAGGGAAAGAAAGGGGTCCAAGGAAGTAGGTAGGATGTGTTTTATTAGCGGTCATGATCTCCTGAATTGGTCCCATTAGTGAACAGGTCATGATTACTGGGCAATGTGCCAGCTTCCCCCAGTGCTGAGTGGCAATTGGCAGCTCTGCAGGCTCTCAAAATTGGCTCAGAGAAGACTGCATGCAACTACTCTAATTTGCAAGGTGACATGAACAAAAAAATAATCTCTCTCATTGACAGAGAAAGAGCAAAAATAATTGTTATGTGTGAAACATGTAATCTTCTTTCTGAACTAGTGGCATGTACTTTCTTCTAGGGGCTTCCCTTCTCCTAAGCACTTTCCCAAAAGCACTGTCCCAATGGAAACAGAACAGATAGCAGCTTAGGGGAGAGACACATGAAAGCAATTTACTGATAAATGCACCAGAAAACTCAGACCAGAAAACTCTGATAGTTTGGATATATCCAACCAAACTACATTATCCATCAGTACCACATCTGCAAGAAAGGCAAATACAAATTCTGAGAACTTATGTGTCATTGATTTTCATCACTGACTTGCTAATTGTGTTTTAATGGTATTTTCTCAGCAAAATCACCAAAAGTAGATCAATTTTAGAATGGTAGATTCTGAACATCTGTGTTTTGCCAACAAAATCTGACCATTAGGGAACTACAGTTTCTTTGTATTTGTCGAGAAAATAATGACAACTCAGGCCAAGAATCAATTAAACTGAAGAGATTGTTCCATAGTCTTCTTTTATGGGACAAGAACAGGTGTTTAATAATTTACATAAATTATACAAATTCCAAAGCACTTACAGTATTGGAACACTTAGTAAGGGAGATAAATGAAGAGGTAAGTCAGTTGATGAAGTTTTGTATTCCAACCAGTGCCTCTTTGGCACTTCTGTAGTTATAGATCTGTGAGGGTTTTTTGTTATGTATCCTATTTTCATGGATTCATAAAGCAACCCAGAAAAAAATTCTGATTTGCATTTGGCAGGAAAGATTTTAAATTGAGACTGGATTTTTTTTTATGAGGTTATGGGAAAAATGTCAGTTTAATTGTCTCTAAGTTATGTAAGTATAAAAATGGAATGTATTATTTTCAGACACTATTTTATGCTCAAAACCGCTATGTTTTTTTAAGGGGAAACTTTACAAGCCATTAGTCTGAATTGTGGACTAGTCCATTTGGGAAACTTGAAAACAGAAATGTAGACATGTTCAACTTCTTACCTCTTTATAATGATGTTAGATATGTAGGTACAATCCATTCCTTCAGACAAATTTTTTTCAGGATGCAGTGCCTTGCTGTGCCATCACTTATGTGAGGCAGCTCTCAGTTTTATTCCTTTTATATGTTTCATGAGAATGGTTTGAATCTGTTATATTATTTACATGAAATTCATCATCTACCTTTCCACAAACCTTCCACATTCCCAAAGAAGCTGGCAGCTATGCCAAGGGAATGGTGAAATTTATCAAGAAAAAAACCACTGCAGATAGTGCAATGTGCATTCTATACTAAAGGTTATATTCACCCTAAAGGGAAAGAGGTTGGTAGGTGACCAGAAAATGCAAACACCTTTATTCTGTATCTTTCCTAAGAGCTGTTGAAGTGACAGCTTCCTGAAGTGGACAGAACAGCCAGATCCAAGTTACACTGCTGCTCAAAAATTCCCGACAGAACTGGAGGTTCCTGTATATTGCAGTCTGTTACATACAATAATACTAAATAAGTTCGAAATATGATATGTGACAATTTCAGGTAGATGCACTGAAACAATACTATTGTAAAGAAACTTTGCACAAATTGAATACTAAGTTTGGTATGTCAGGATACTTCCTTCTTGCAGGAGATTGCTCCAGTAGGAGGGAAACCTAGCCCCTGCCAGTTATGCTACAAAAGTCTGGCATTTTATTCTTCAAAACTCTTTTGAATCAAAGAAAAGAAAAAAAAAAATGAGGTTCCAAGTCAGGCAGCACTCTCACCCTTTTCAGTGAGATCAGGTGTGGGCTTTCATTTCTTACGGTGTAATGTACATGGAATTGATGGGCACGTGAAGTTTTGCACATACATCACAATGCAAGGGCTTTACACTACCCATTTACACTGCCAAAATTTCCTAGTAAAAAATTCCATAACACATTTCACAAATTTACAAGTTAATGAAATGTCAGCAATTTCAATCTTTCCTATTGGTACCTAGACATTAATGTGAAATACAAAATACAAGTGCAGACTACAATTACCAAGAATATCACCATAAAAATTCTCAAGAAATGATCCAGCTCTGTACTTTTTCTCCTGTTCTATTGCTCCCTTTTTGCCTTTTGTATAAATATTCACACAACAATGATGTGGAGATTAAAAGAACCAGCTGCCTATGAACAAACATTTGTATTTGGAGGTCAGAGAGCAAACCAGGCAAATGAGTGTTAAAATTGATCTGACTGTTCACTGGCAAATCTTAAAAAATGGCTGTTATCAAATGTTTTTTCAGCAGTTCTGCGTGAACTGTGCTCAACCCACTCTTGCCAAAGACTCAACATGCCAATGAGCAAGGCTGCCAGGTGACTGCCCAGTTCAATCCACCCTGTGTTGGATGATTGAAGGGCATTTATGCTGATCTAAACAAACCTATTAGAACTTCCAATAATATTAATTAAGGAGACATGTTTCTGCAAAAATATGGAAATTTTCTGGAGTATAATCAAATGTATGTAGAGCAATGGAGCTAAGAAATGCAGAGCTTTTCTGCAGGTCCTAATGGCATTCTAATGGAGATTTCCTTGATTCCCTGACAGCACATAGCTGACTTAGCAAATCCCTAATTGCAGGCCCTGAAGGCAAACTGTACTTTTCAGCTTTCTGTACTGGATATATATGTGCATATATAATTTAGTGATTCCCTCAGGATTTTAAAAAAGGGTAAGAGTAAATGTCATCTGAATACCAAAGGCAATAAAGGAACAGCAAGTTGGGTCCAGTGGCATTCAGTTCTCCCCATGATCCCCACACTCAATGTTATATTTTTAAGCTGAGATGAACTTTAATTCCTACTGCATTCTGGAATGTATTGTTGTGAAAATGTTGTGTCATTGCATAGGACTCTGAAGTCTACTGGAAAATTATTTTGTTGTTCATCTCTAAAATTCCAGAGGCAAGGAACACCTTTGTGGTCCTTCCATTATCCACTTTTCTGTAGTTTTCCACTTAGCATTACTTTTCTAGGTTCTGCTCTCAGTTCTCTTTTAGTTGTCTTTGAGTGTTCTTCTTTTCCTGTTTGCTTCTCTGTCCATCACATCCACTCAGTGCCATGTACAATCCCTGACAGTCTGTCTTTGGTGTTAGTGGTAAAAATCTTCATGTATCCTGCATCTTTAGGAAAATAGGGATGCCTTTTGAAGGTTCTTTTGTGCCTGAAATGATTTCAGTGCAAATTAAATTTTAAGAATAAGTATGTTCTGTCCCAAAGTATACCCAGATAGTAAAAGTTTCATGAAGATATTTACCAAACATTGCAAATGAGGAATATGGAAGAATTCAGGGAGTGTTGTCTCTGTGGTGGGGAAGCTGTGCACATTACTGTAGCTTCTCCCAAACTCAAATTTGTAAAATTCTCCTACAGCATTTTATGTACCATTGCATATTTCAGATGCAGCACCTAAAATCCAGGTTAAAAGTATTTTAAAATTAATTGGTTTGACTTTTATATTTTGCAGAGGTTTTGTTTCATTACTCCTTGCTTGGCAGGCCAGGTGCCTCGGTTATGGTGAGCCCACCAGGGTATGGCTTAGAGGGAGATGTAAAAAATGACATGCTAATCCTTACCTCTTTAGATATAAACTTGTAGCAGTTTAAAAGCCTGTTATTTTGGGACTTTACAGAGCTGAAAGTGAGTACTGGAAATTAACTTTTTTCTCAGTGGTATAAGGGTCATATGAAAATCTGTGGTTCATGGAACTATGGGCTTAGAGGCCATGTGGAAAAAATCTTTATTTGATTAGGATACTCATGGTTGAAAACCACAGGTGTATCCAGGGTGAAGGAGAAAATATCAATATTATTCTTGGATAGGACAGAAAGTAATAGCTTCCTCGAAATATTTTATAATTTTTAGATTTATTTATTATTAGATTTTTAGGAAAGTAGCAGCTGTCCAAAATATTTCAGAGACTGGGAAATTAGAATAGGTCTTACAGGTCTTAGGAAGATGTGCAGATTATCATCTGATAACTGTGGGACACATTCCTAATACTAATGGCTTGAAAATAGAAAAGAAAGAGTGAGGGGAAGTTCAGTCGTTGGAACTCATCAGTCCTGCCTTGGACAAAGACCTACAATATAGTGTAGGAAAAAAAATCTTTTAGCTTCTCTGAGTCCTCATTCCTCATGTCTCCACTGCTGATATAATTTTCCAGAGAATGCTTGTTTTTTTAATGTGCTTCTTCATATTTTGATACGTTTTTATTAATATATAAAAATGTAGTGGCACTGCAGAAAGTGTGCAGGGACCTGCATTTGTAAGATCCTGTCTGTCCTCTCTTCCATTAAGCACTTTTCATTAAGTCTGTAAATATATAAGAATGACTTTTCTGGACAGTAAGATATCATACTTGTCTATTCAGCAGAAAATCTAGTCAAAAAGCACTGTCAGGAGCCTATTTAACATATCAGATAGTCTGAGGAATAAAAAAGAGAAGAGTACTTTAAAATTACTTTTGTATTCTCTTCGTGGAGGTACAATTAAGGCACTTATTAAGACTGAAAATTCTCTTTGCTATAGCTCAAACAATGATAATATTGACATGCAGTCCTTAGCCTACAAGCACTCATGTGATTACCCATATTTTGTATCATGGGGGGTTTAGAAGGGTAATGGATTTAATTGGGCTCAAAAGTTACCACTGTCTCAGTTGTCAGTGGATTTTCAGTATCTTCCTTGTGAGGGTGCCTATGTTAAATACTCAGTGATACCTCTTGGACTGCTTCACATGCTCCTGGACTGTGCATCAGTGGATGACAAGCAACTACACAAAAGCTTGTATAAAAAAAATTAGTAAGAAATGTCCTAAACTCCTCCTGTCTAAACTCCTACAAAGCCACTTCAGCAAGTCTCTATGGTTAATTTTGAATGGGGTGTGTGTGGATGTTCACACCATTTCCCTAGGCTTAGATAATTTTAAAGCCTTTTCATGACAGAGGAAAAAAAAGTAAGGGATAAAAAGTAAATGTGTCCTCAAAGGGACTATATTTTGGTAAACAACTGAAGTTACGACATTCTGAGATCTTTGTTAGGTCTTACAGCTATCTAGGCTTTATGATACCATACTGAGTAGTCAATTCGATTTTATTGTTTCTCTTTATGAAGCATGGTTTGTATGATGTGTGTAAAATAGGAATATAGGATCAGATCCAAGTACTGTGTCACCCAGAATAGAGCAGTGGCCAAGAGCAGAAGCTGAGGAAAGTATGGGTTAGAAAATATGTCATAGGCAATTTGGCACACATATAGATATTCTATTGATTCCTAATAATTGTTTTCTATTTTACAGAATTCATTCACTAATTACAGTCATCATATTTGTGTTGCTAGTTAGCCTTTTTGATGTCTCTCTTCACAGACATTAAATTACGTCCCAGACACTTACCTTAACTTTGTGTACATGTTCCTGGGCTGCAGCTGGATTGCTTTGCTTTTACTTTTTTTTCTTTTCTTGACATACATTGTTCATGCCTGTGTAAAGTCATGTAGAAACTGCAAAACCAGGAACCTTCATCCCTTCCAAAATCATTAAATTTCATATGCCTTCACAATATTTTACTATGAGAAATCTTTGTGGAGAAAATTTGCTTTCTACATAACTTAAAAAGACTTACACAAGTCAAACTCAGTGGTTTTTTTTCAGAAATGGTGATGTGTCTTTCCAAATTCTTTTCTTCATTACCGTGGAAACCCTCCTTTCTAATGGTATTTACAACATGTGAGAAGAGTACATGTTCATTTTAGTACAGGCACATTCTCTTCAAAGTCCACATTGCCACTGCAAGATCATCAGGGCAAAGCCCAGCAGACTCTGGAAGCTCAAGGATGACACTTCTCAGCAGATATATAAGCAAGTGGAGGTGGAATGTGGGAACAAACAAGATTAGTCATTCAATCCACTCCTCCACATAGAGTATTAGTAAATAGAGTTGCGTGAATAACTGATCTTTTCACTTTGCTGGATGAGCTGAACATTTAGAAAAAAACATTTTTCTAGATTTCTCTTTGAAATGAAAAGAAAGGAAAATGGTTTAATATCTTTTTTAATTTAAGGCTTTTAGTAAAAATTTTATCTTCTCATATAATACTCTTCTGAAACACAACGTAAATTTTTGACTAATTACTAGTTTTAGTTGAAACTACTAACTGGCTTTGACATAAATTTCTTAAATAGTGTGGGCTAGGATAAATCTGCATTATTCAGTGAATAAAACCACTGATCAAATGCTCCCTGCTCTAATATAAAATCTGAAACTTTCTAATTGCTTTCTTCCTTCAGCTACATGCAGTGTAAAAGAGTGTTAATGAACATGTTTGATACAGTGGAAACATAAACTTCATCACATTAATGTGCTGTATTTTACTTTTATGATACACTGTTGTTGCTAGGCAGGTGCAATTTGCCAGTATGAATCAGCTATTACTAATTATTACTTAAGAATCTATCCTCTCTTTGACCTTGTGCACATCAAGTCAGTTCTTCACACCTGTAGGAACACATCTTTCATTATGAAATTTCCTGGCTGAACCTGTAAAAGGTTAGATTTACATAAAACATCCATTCATTCTTTAAGAAACTCTTAGCAGACAAAATTCCTCATGAACTTTATGCAGTTGTACATACAATGTGGCATCTCTCTTTTATCCCCAAAGAAATGTTTTCTATCAAATTTTATTTCAGCTGGAGAGATGATGAGAGTAAATGGTTGTGACTGCCCACTGTAGTAGAGAGATAGGATATAGATATAAAAATATATTCATCAGCTGATGTACAATAATACTCTCAAAACCAACGTTATTTACAGCTGGGTGTCAAAACCACTTTATAAGAATTTTATATTTCCTACCCTAGATTTCAGTTTGATTGCCAATGTCACTACTATTATTCTTGTTGTTTTTGCTGTTATTATTATTCTATGAGGCCCTAAAGGCAACAAATGAACATTTTGAGTTAGATTTGTTACAAATAGAAGGATCTGTCTCAAGAGCGCACAGTCTGAAGAATCTCCAAGTGATTTAGAATAGTATAAGGTGTAAAAACTAGATAGGATGCAGAATTAAAAATGCCACAGTAGAGGCAAAGTTTTTTTACTAAGAAGCATTATATTTCTTTGCTGAAGGATTTGCATTTAGTTTTGGCTAATTTTTTTCTCTCAGTTTTTAGGAACAGTAAATAAAATCAATTATAATCTCATTGCCACAAAATAAACCTTAATTTCTTACATAACACTGACTCTTTCCACTCTGCTAATGATTTTCACTAGAATGTTTCAGGACTTTGTTTGGTTAAAGAACATTATTTAAAATTACAGCAAAATCTTGTTGACGTTTTAATGTAGATATACTTTCAGGAATTTCAGTTCTTTTTTAAGACATATTGCATTGCAACTACTAATCGTTAAGACCTATTGCAACTACTCAGGGTTTAGTCTTCACATTTTTGATTTTTGCAATTTTGATGACAGGTTCTCAATATATCTGGAATGTGTTCTTTTAATTTGCTATAGATAGTTTTACAAGTTTAGAGAAACTATTTAAAACAGCTCTTGTAAAAAAAAAAAAA
>VWZV01029338.1:0-11142 GCA_013397155.1 Irena cyanogastra
TAAACTGTCTTTATCTCAACCAAGGGGTTTTCTGATGTTTCCTTTTCCTGCTTTCTCACCTCTCCTGCTGGAGGAGGGGAATAGTGACTGGGTGTCTGGCTTCTGGGTGGGCCAACCCACCACATCGTACAAGGCAAACCCACCCTTTCAGAGAGTTCACCAACAGCAAAAACTGCCTGCGCGGGGCTGATCTCCCAGGCACGGAGGCACGCACATGTACAAAACAGTACAAAAATATGTTTTCACAGGGGGTAAAAAAGTAAATAAAAGATACCCAAAGTCTGGATGGGGTACCACATTACCCGTTTTAACTGCTTTGTCACTGTGGTCGGTTGAAGTGGCATTTTCACCTGACACCTCTTCTCCCAGGCCTCCTGCAAAGGAAAAAAGAGCAGAGACACATCTCTGGTGAGCTGGCTGGCAGAGCTCTGATGGAAAGGACAGCAGCTATCAGTAATGCCAGTTGGGGGTCTGCTGGCCACAGAAACTGTCTGCTTTCCCTGTTCAGGGAGCAGGGACTAAACCCTGGATAAAGCTAGGCACTTTTCCTGGATTTGTTCCTCGCCTACAGTGCCACCTTTCAACTCATTACCATACCCTGCCTAAGTTTCTCCATATGCCAAATAAGCAGAAAGTCTCTTCTAGGGAAGGCTAATTTCATGGAGATTCAATGAGAGCAGGAGCTGCATGAGCTGATCTCTGTAGAGGTATTGCAAGAGCAAGTTTCTGCAGTCTTGGTGGCAAGATAAAGCATGAAGAGCATGATAAACCACCCCATGCAGAAAAGAATACACCATTAGTCATACAGCACTGCTGGATGCAGTGTGGACACTCCCAAGAGAGATGTCTCACTTTCACAGCTGGACATCTTCCAGTCACTGAAGCAGTCTTGCTTTGCCAGCTGGAAAACTCTCCTTTGCTCTGGAGCTGGCTTCCAGCAAATCCTTCTCCAGCCTGTCCAACGAGGCAAGGACAGGGGAAAAGGTGTATCTCTGGCAACCTGGAGAAGGATGGTAACAAATCTCCAACTATAACTGATATGAGCATCAGGAAAACCATGATGAAAGATAATTACAGAACAACTTAGAAGAAAATAAAATACCCAGACTTTCAGCTGGCTATAGGTTAGAGCTTCCTGGTCCAAAGAGACACAGTAAATCAGGGTTTTGTCTCCCAAAGGAAGTGCCATAGTTTAACAGAGCTCAGCTGGACAAAAGCCACTAGATGTGTGAACAGGACCAAGCCTGATTCAACAAGATGGATTGCTCTGAACTCTATCACTCTTTCCCAGCTTCAATGTCCCATCCTAAGATTTCCCTTTGTTTTCTTTCATGGCCGGTCCTCGTCACTTCCTTAAGCCTAAGCTCAACAAAAGTTCCTCTTCTCAGTTTTACATCCCCAGGACTTCTCCCACCCCCACCCCTGCAAAGTATGCTATTCTTCACACAATATCTCATTCCAAAGGATACCCCAACTAGCCATTCATCACTGGAATTATTAAGGCATGCAGTCTTTGCTGAGGCAAAGGATAATTCTGTATTTCTAAATAAATGCAGCTTGCTTCCAGTCACAAACAGATTGCTTCTTAATTGAACTTAGGAGGTGAATTATATGGTGAATTAGGGAAAAAGAACAACTCTGTATTTAGTGAATTGTTCTCCTAAGAGGGAGCTGCATGGGATTGAATTGCAAATGATGGCACCAAACCCTGGAGCCGGCCCCTCTCCTGTGCCCGAGCTGCTGACCTCTGCTGTGCCGCGGTGCCGTTCGAGCACACGGCTTTTCCAAGCTGTGAGCACATTCTTTCCCAGAGATCACTGCAGGCCTTGGTTTCTTATGCAAAGAAGATGTTTGAATAAACTAGTGTGACTAATGAAATCTACAACATCTTTGCATATTTTGTCTTATAGTAGCCCATGAAAAGGGAGAGCACTACAAAAAGGCCAGATATGGGGGTGCACATATACCACATATTTTCAAATTCTAATCTCACTAATACAGACAGGAAGCAGCCACAGCCTTGTGTCCCACAAGGGTGTTTGGAAACAAACATGACAATTTTAGAAGATCCTTTTCTGATTCATTTGAGTTTTTAGACATTTCCTATCACCATGATGCCTAAAGATATCCCAAAAATGAAAGTGACTTGACAGACATTTAGTCCTCTTCTGATTCTTTCCAAGAGAGGGCTAACGTAGGACCCCAGAAGAACTGATATGCCATTAACAATAAATAAGGAAGCCAAGAAATGCACCTTGTATCTGGAAGCAGCTGCACATAGGTTGCAGGTTTTGTTGTCCCCTCAACATATTCCTGAAGTTGTACCTCTCTGTCAGACTACTCTGTCACATCCAAAAGCAGAACATATTCCAGTGTTACTGCTCAGAGCATGAAATGCCCATGTATGTACTGAAGCCCATTATCATTGGAAACACTAAAGAGAAGGGAAATTTTCAGTTTGACATCATGCTCTGTGGAAAGCCAATAAAAGCAGGCTTGGTATCCCACAAAGACATGACACTGACTTTGATGGATTTCCAGCAGTTAACAAGCCCTCCAAGATCACTTTCATCCTCGCTACTTTCCACCCACTGCTGTGCTAGACCAGCACTCATCTTGCTTCTGAGTTTTGTCTGCTTCTCTCACAATCAGTTGAAGATGCAGGATTTTTTAGGTCATGTCTCCGTGCAGAGAGCTGTACTAGATCTCCTAAACCCTCTTAATCTCCACATTTTTGTAATTCAACTCTTCCTAATAATTTGTCCTACTTAACAGCTGCAACCCCAGCAGAACACTGCTGGGCTCCCTAACTAGGTAGGTTAGTTTCTGTGCATGACCTGGCAGAGACACAAAAGAGATTCTCTACCCAGGTTGGTGAATATTTCATCTTCTACCTACAGTGCACTTGTACAACAACTTGTTTTTCTGTTTCTCACAGACCAGCACTGCCAAGGGAGCTTGGCTAACTGAAGGAAATGTCCAGTAGCTTGAAAGCACCATAAATCTGAGATAAATGCACCATGTCTGCAAGCATGGCTGAAGAACAGGTGTATAACTTGTTTTCAGGAACTAGAAGCAGCCTGAGGTGGTAGGTAAGGGTCCAGCGAAGCAGAAAGCAGCAGGCTGAGGCACTGTTGTGAAGAAAGCAGTTTCTCTCACTCTCCCAGGAGAGGAAAACGAAAATCCAATTTTGTTAAATGAAGTCCAAGTTGTTCAGCTGAAACCAAAATAAAGGACAAGATATTAAGAGAGAGAGAGTGCACAAAGCATGCCACCAAAACTATACTGTTTGTAGTTCCCTTGCACCACTAGCACAGGCAAAAGACGTGCAACCTGAAGGAAGAGCAGGAAGCAGATTCCATTCAGTACCCTTCCTTCCAGTAAGAGAGGGTGAGACTTGGAGAAGTAGTAATATATCAGACCTGAAAGTGTCTTCTACAACATGCAATTTAGGAGTGAAGGTATTTATTGCTGTGAATGTTCTGGTTTGGTTTTTTTGCTTAAGCCCTGGTAGTCTGAGCCACCAAGAAGGGGACAATCAGATCTCTTGCCATCTAAAGCTTCTGGGCTTCTTCCACTTGCTTACGGACCATGAAGGGGTTCTTGTCTGAAAAATAAAGAGGAAAGCCAGGCAAAGCAGTGAAGCAGCCTGCTGGTGAATCAGAATTCATGTAATTGGCCCAGAAATACCTACCAGCCTCCTATTGGGTCCATTTAAGACCTCAAATCTGCTTGAGGGGCAGCTGACTTCCAAAACATTTTAGCACCATCTGTCTTTGAGCTTTCATTGGAAAAACACTACTCTGAGGCAAGATGAGTTACCCAGCTGAAAGCAAAGGACAAACACCAGTGTATTCTGAGCCAAGCCTCATTTTCAAATGATGTCTATCTATAATGTTAGTCTAAAACTCAACTAGTGACAATAGGAATTGTAGTTGTCTGAAAAATTGCAGTCTGAGAACACAGACTATTCTTACATGGAAAATTGGATGGGATGAGGCTTGCAACACCCTCCCCTTTTTCCAAACTGTAAAAGTTCCCATTAAAATCAAAACCACTTTCAGAACAGGTCCAAGCCAGGATAATTTTTCCTCTCCAGACCAATGAAGAATCTCATCATGTTCATAGTTTTCCTTTCCCTTTCCTGGTTGCTGTCCACACAGGGAAAGGGTTCCACAGCTGAACTTTGAAGATAGCTACCACCCATATGCTCATCACCTCTGCTGAGGACAAAGGAGTCCACAGTGAGCACTGAGGACTTTGACACATTTTCCAATTTTTCTAATTTAGCAGAGAGTAACTTGGCTGTGCACATAATTATTTGCTCTCAGGTGAATCGAACCACAGCAAGACTTTCTCTAATATATCTCACTGTGGAGAAAAGGCCGTTTCAGAGCTGGGTCACAACACAGTGATAAAAAAATACTTCAGAAAAAGTATTAACAATTGCACCTCCCCTACCTATGCGTTAGAACACCCTGCTTTCACAGTCTCACTCAATATATAGGCTATTTACATAGAGACTGGATTTCAAACACAGACTACAATGAAGCACCAACAAAACCAAGCAGTGCAGTTAACATTAAATGCTAGTCATTCTTTAGAGTTTCAGTTCTGGTGAGTTCTCTTATATTATGACCATCAGAGAAGCTCCTGGAAAACCAAGATAAGCCAAACAATGTTACATGCAGTTTTTAACTTCATTAACCAGTGGTCAAGAACTGTTTAGCATAGGGAAAAAAAACTTTATTTCACTGGGTTTTCTAAGTACAGAAAAAGTGATGATTTTATTAAAAGAATTTCTGCTGGGAAAATGCATTCAGAATGTGGAACAGATGTTTCCCAGAGCTGGTGGAGAGTCTATAGCAAAAACCTTTCATAAACCCCCATACCCTGGAGATCTGAGCAAATGATTTGAGATATATCCTTCAGCATTTCCTGTCAGTGGAATAGTTGAAGCTCCCTCAATTTACTTAAAGAAAAATAAATTAAAGAAAGGAAGAATTCTGAACCCCAAATTCCCTGCAGGGATCTGTTTTTCCTATTCAGAGTAAGCTGACTAGCTGCAATAACTCAGGAGAGTCCCAAGGTCCAGAGGCTTGACAGGCAGATGTGTCATCTCCACATCAGCTGTGAATGCTTGTGCAGGGAAGGAGGACACTGGCCTCACAGAGAAGTTCATGAGAGGAGGAAGGTGAGTACAGCTAAGCAAACCCAGGGCTGCCGCAGACATGAGCTGCAAAGCACTTAATGGACCAAAATTGTCTGCTGGCCAGCTGCATTTCGAGTGGTATGGCAGGCAGAGCACAAGTGCAGGCAGCACCATTCCCAAACACCCTGTATTTTCCCTGGATACTGCCCGCTCTTCTGGAAGTGGCAACATTGCTTTTATACTGCGATGCATCTTGTTTTTAAAAAAGGAATTGCAAGAAAGGGGACCATCTGACCCAAACTCTCCTAACCTTTCAACTGAGAGTTAATGCTTAAGGGGGTCAACACTCTCTGGATAAAAGGAAGGACTGAGAAGACTGAAAGAGGTCTTTTCTTGTGGGCTGTAACAATCACTTGTGTTTCCTAGGGTAAAAAAACAGATAAATGAGAGATAAAAGAAAGAAAAAAGTTACCTACAACCTGTGTCATCTCACTGGTTTCTTCCGGTGAGAAAGAGCCCTCCAAGTATAGTGCTTTTACTGTGGCAGGTGAAAATGAAAACCTAAAGTGGGTGCATGAGTATTCTGGCCCTGTGAGTGTCTCTGTTGTTTAGCCAGGTCCCCACACAGGGTGTAAGACTTCTCCCCTCCCAGCATATAAATTGAGTCATGCATTGTACCAGCTATCCCCATCCCCTGGCACTTTATTTCTTCTCAATCTGATGGATCAAGATTATTCCTAACAGGTGTCTGCTTCACTACTACACTCCTCTCAATTCACAAAAATCACCTTCCCTCCCTGTCTCTCTTTTGGAAGGAAAGAGAAAGGAAAAGGAAGAAGGAAAGTGAACTTGCAGGCAATAAGGAAACTGTAAGAGCTGGCTTGGGTTCACCCATTGCTGCCCTAGTAGACAGTACCAACCTCACAGCCCCCCTTGGCTGACATTCCTTTCCTTCTGACCTGCAGAGTCTAATTTCTTCAGCCTCAGTGCACCCCAGGCTGCCCTGGCCAGGGCCATGCATTATTCCCTGTGCTGCCCTGCAGCAGCTCCCTGCCCTGCTCCCGCTGGGGCTTCCAGGGAGAGCCTGGGGCTCTCAGCTACCCAGCCAGCCCACTCCTCCCCTTCAGCCTTCCTAATCCTCTTGTTTTCCCCTTACCTTGTTTGTACTTGATAAAAATTAACTCAAAATGAAAACACTTACATGAGAAGCTAAGTTATGTTTGAATGGAATTAAAACTCCTTCCATGAAGAATGTTTTGTGCCACTAGAGAGACCTTTCTTCCTGCCTAGGCATTAAGACACTCACAGTCCTGGAGCTTCTTGGAGAGTTTTTGGTACCTTCTTGTGCCCTGGGAGTCTGAACCATTTTTAACAGGCAGCTGAGCAGCCTAAGTAGATACAGCTGAGACACTTCATCTGCTTGGTTACCTACCAACTCCACCATTTAAAGAGCTCCTGAAACCAACTGCCAAACCAGGGAAACTGAGGCCAGACAAGTGGGACTTAAAATACTTTGGGAGCACAAGCCAAGTGTAGCCACTGTTAGGTAACCATGGACCACCTCCTACCCCAAGGTCTTCCCTGTCTCCTTGGTGAAACAGGTGCCCAAATCCTTTGCTGTCATTAGAAGAGCCACGGGGAGCAGAGGCACTTTCCTCACTGAGCAAGCTGCCCCAATAGGTGCTGGTGGAGCAGCTCTGTCCTTCCCAGGGACAGCTGCAGTTTGCAGGGGGAGTCAGGTCTCAAACCCACTCTGCCATAAACTGACTCCAGGATTCAGCAACAACTGAAGAAAAGGAGTGCCTAATCCCCTCCCTAACACAGCCTGATGCATCTCACACTCCCTTTTCCTCTCTAGGAAGTGGAACTGCAAGATAATCTGAATATTTCCTTTTGCTTCTGATCTTTGCCCTGGAGAAACTTGTTACCCATTCCCCAGGGCTGTCCAAGTCACCATCTGGCCTCAGAAATACAACAGCAAACACAGTCCAGTGTTCCAGCCTAAAACTAATTTGCTTTCTTTCCCCACTTGACAGCTGAATAAATACTTTGTCCTCACCATTTGAAAAGGGGAGCCACAGCAAAGGGGTTTTGTCCACTGCAGCTACAAGCATCAGCCTTGTCTCCAAATTAAGCCTAAACAAGTGGCTCAAAGTGAACACGTTTATTCCACAAATGTAACCCCTTTCTGTTCAGAATCAACCACAAGCAATTTACAACTTCTAATTTATTTGTTGTTTGCTATTGTCCAACAAGCCATTTTGGCAACTGATTGTTCCTTGGACCTTCCAGACATTTTTCTGACCAGTGTGACTTTTATTTTGTGGACACAGCAACATTCTTGCTTGAAAGTAGAGAGCCTGAGGGTCAAGACAACCCAGCCAGTCTTTCAGAGTGACCATCCTGCAATGACTGCTCTCAGAGCTTATTAGACCCTACTCTTTCATGGACTGTTTCTGGCTCCAAACTCATTTGCCTAAAACACTCTCAGAAATGACAAGGCAGCTTATGCAATTGAGGCAAATACAATTTTTCATTTGAGCAAATATTCAAGGAAATTAGGCATTTGCCCAGCTCTGAAGCACAAATGCATGATTTAGTAAATTCCACAGTTATTGGCTAAGCACTGTCAAATTTTACAATTAGGGTAATGGATTTAACTTTCAATGCAATTTCCATATGGATAAACTGATCTCCTCAAGTACATTTGCCCATGTGTTCCCTTCATTACAGTTAATTAATATAAAACTGTTTAATAACCTCCACTTAAATACAAAAGACCATTCAGACTCTTCTGGCATCAGTAAAAGGAACAGCCTCCAAATGTGATACACCAGCTGTAGACGAGAGCAAAAGAAAATTTAATTAAGAGTGATCAAGAGCACAACAGTTGCAAACAGAAATCAGATGTTACAAATGCTCCTACATGGTGATTACCCCAGCTCTTGAAAGGGTTAATAGTGCCAACCAGTACCAGCTTCCAGATGCTTCAGATGTGCCCAAGAGACCCTTGAGGAGGGGGAAAGCAGTGGGGCTGGGAGCCAAAACCTGGCATAGCTGAGCTCGGAGCAGCAGGATTCAGCATTATCTGTGCAGGAGCCCTGCAGCAGCTATGCCAAAGCTGCAGCTATGCCCACAGCTGATGGTGGCACCACGCTGAATAGGAAGAAACTGCAGAAACAGGCTGTTTGGAAGCAGCTTCAACCATGGCATCAACGGATAGTTTCTGCAGATGTTTTCAGCCACTTAAATAATGTTAATTGCACATTACCTATGCTATTTAATTTCTGAAGTGCAGCTTTTAACAAGAGTGATACTGAGTTACTTGCCTTCCTGGATGGTTTCAGAAAGAAGCATATGAATTGTGACTCACAAGATAAGCACAACTGAAGTTTCCACTAAGAATGAGTAAGTGGCAGCATTTGAAATAGCTGGGGATTTTTGTTACAATGGAGAAAGCTTTATTGCTTGGATGGATTCAATTGAGCAATATTGCAGCACTCATAAAACCACTAAAATAAAACTGTGTAAGGCTGAACATTGACTGCACAGCAGAAATCAAGCCACTTATTTTGACAGGTGGAAGGCTGCCATCCAGAAAACTTGATTTCAGGGAACAGTGCATTTACAAAACAAACTTCGTGGTGCATGTGACCAGCTGCCACTGGGAACTTAGACAAGAGAAAAAGAACACCTTAGTCCACAGGAAACGAGGAGTAAGTGACAGGGCTGTGTCATTCAGGTTGTGCTCTGCCCATTCAGGTGTACTCAGCACCTATTGCTTGGTCTTTAGCCTGCCTTGCAGAACCTTTATACAAGCAAAGGGGAAAAAAGTGTGTCACAAGTCTGGAACACCACAGCCAAGTGTGAAAAGGAATACTGCAAGCCCATTAGTCCCACCTGGTTTCAAAGCAATGTGCCATACTGGAAAGACCCTAGTTGAAAGAAAATTAGAGCCGGCATCTTTTGGTGGGACAGGTGGCATAAAGACTCTAGCACCTCTTGTTGGTACTCAGGCAGATCACAAGCAGCACTCACTGCACAGGAAGGCACTGGACAGCCCCTGAGAACAGGCAGATGTGGCCAGCAATCTGACTTCCCCACTCCTGACAGCTGTGCTGTCCTGACTCAGGGTTTCTTCTCCAACCTTACAAGGGAGATCTGTGCCCTTTGCACATATACATGCTCCATGCTTTGGCATCTTGACTTGATGACCTTCTCTCCTCTCCTACCATCAGGCACCAGACTGGCAGATTCTAGTCCTGCAAACAGAAAAAGTGCATCCCTAGGATGAGAAAAATCCCTCTCAATAATTTCCAGAAAAGACTTCAAGCAGGCACTCGGAAACCCATAAAGAAAAGCATTTGGTGTGAAAATATCAAACCTAAAGACAGGCATTTTCTAGTAGAAGAGTCTTAACTACAGAGGGAATTAGAAGGTCCATCAGCTAAGGGTATGGGATTTCTAGACAGTCATCTTTATGCTGGAGAAAATCAGGCATGTCTGAGAAGGTTGCAATAGGACTGTAAGACTGGGCTGGGAGAAAAAAAGTACAGTATCTGCTTTTCTTCAAAGAGAAGATCACTGGCTTATTGCACAGAAGTGTAGATTTGGGACAGGGGATAACTCAGAAAAGCAGAGCGAACGAGAACACTCAGCCCTAGAGGATTTACTCAGTTCTTCCAAAGGGGAGCTCCTGCTTTGCCTTAGCAAACCACAGAACTGTGGGAAATGCATTTCATGGTTGTCTGCTCTGGTAAAACCCCTGATTGAATCGACTCACAGAGGTAAACATTTGGACTAGTCATAGGAAAATCATCTGGCACAGCTAACCAAACCTCAGCATCAGGCCAGCTCTAGGCACTTACCTTTCCACTCTCGAGGCTCCTCTTCCTGTTAAAAATGTGCCTGGATTGCAAAGAGACTTCCCCAGAGTGCATGTCATGTGGAAAACTGAAAGGAGGTATGCAGACAGCTGGACAGAGCCCTCAGACAGGTCTGTTGGAACAAAGATGCTCCTCTAATCACACAGGAGGAAGCAACCTTCACTAAAGATTTCCCAGGGAAAGAGCAGACCCCTGCAGAGAGCTCACAGATGTGGGTTATGTTACAGCACGTACATAGTTACTTGCATTGCTCCTGGCCAATTATGACCAATACAGCTCAGGTTAAATTAGCACAACTCACAGACTTGCTCTAAGCCTAAATGCATTAAAGGTTAGGCTCCAAGCAGCCCTAAATGCTATGACTCTGTGGTTTTGTAAAGTCCAGCAATGCTGAAGTCCACTCCTTCTACCCTGAACCAAGTGACATTACAGTAGAGCATGAAATATGAGTTACAATGGGAAAACCAGCTGAGTTTGGCAAGCATGTGTCAAATCAGCTGGATTTAACAGTCTTGTTTTCAAATCCATAAATCAGTACTTCCCTGGAATCTCAGTTAGTCACAGTCTAAATCCCTGGATTTTGCAGTCTTCTAGAAGTATATTTTGCACTAAGTTAAATTTCACTAGAAACACATGAGTAGCATTCAAGAGGACACTGATGTACTGGGCAGCACTACTACTGGCCACAGCCCCTACACTGAGGAAGCTCTCACAAAGTGAAACAGCAGAAACCCTGCTTGTGACTGCCACCAGCACCTTAAGCATTCCACTGGAGAAGCCTTGCTCTCCACCCTGAAGTTAGGTAGCACAACTCTCAGCAGGAGAGCTGCACTCCAGCAACCTGTCCAGTAAGTAAATCCAGCTTACATGGGAATCAATGCCTTTCCTCAAGAAAGCAACCAGAGACAGTGACCATGAGCATCTCAATAAAAAGCAAAGCATCCTGTTGCAGATAGGCCCTTGTGCAGATGTGGTGAGGCAGCAGAGCAGCTGACTGTGTTTTCACAGCACACTTAAAAACAGCAGAGCTGCTGCCAATGAACCAGGTCCCTGCTCTTAAGACAAGGTCTAATGCAGGACTCCTGTCTGCCTCATTTGTCAGAG
>VWZV01029339.1:0-13215 GCA_013397155.1 Irena cyanogastra
GGGGTGACCAGGAATGGGGCTGGGGTCATACATATACAGCCTGCAGAGGGCAGAGCCTGCTGGTTGGTGTACAGGTGACTGCTGTAGGCACAGTGCAGTTCCTGGGCATGTGCTGAAACACAGAAGAACAGAATAACCAAGGGGAGAATAACTGAGGAGGACTGAGCTGTGTGGACTGTTTTCTTTCTGTCTATCCTGGTGCCTTTCCCACAGGTACAGCAAGGGCTCATTCTTCTTTGGAGTTATGTTTCAGCTAGACATGAGCAAGTTGTTATGATTTTTAAGCCTGTCAAACCCTTGATCTTAGGTTCTGCATATGTAACATAAGCTTTTTCTCTTTCTAGTGATTGATGACACGACCAAAGAGATTGTGTACAGGGACTATGTGGACATCAGTGTTGCTGTAGCAACTCCCCGGGTAGGTACCTTGGATGCTTTGTCCATGCTTCCACAGCCTTTCATATGGGATGATCATATACTTTGAGCCAGCTCAGCTTTGTGCTCTGCTGCAGCAGAAATTACCTGATAAGACTGATTGTGTAAATGAGACACCTGCTGCATTATGGACTGCTGAGATAGGTTTTGTGCGAAGATGGAGGACTAAGAATATTCTACCACTATATTCATCTTAATAAGAGATCTGGTAACAGGGTCAATATAGATCTCAGTTGTTAATGAGTGGGGCTAGGTTAGGGAAACCTTTTCTTGCCATGAATCCATGACATAGGCAGTAAAAGCTTTGAACGTGCTGTCCTCTGGCTAATTTTGCTGTGCTGTTCCACAGAGATGTTTCTGTCCAGGGAGAGCATAGGATGGAGTTACAGATGTTGAATTAGTGAATTACCTTCTTGATTAGAAGGTTCTGCTATGAAGCAGAGGTTTGACGAGGACTGAAGTTCTGTCACTGTCTTCTCCCAAAGTCTAGGGGAGGCCCAGCAAAAAGAGGTGAGAGAAAGAGGTGCCAGCTGAAATCTCCCAGTCCCTCACCTGGGAATTTATCAATGTGGAGCTGTCTCCAGATAGACCTGGTTGATTTTATGAGATAGGCTAACAAAGGCAAAGATGATGGCTCAGTTTAAGGTGTCAGCCCTTGATGTGTGTCATGCCAGGTTTCCTGTCAGGCTGTCAGGGTGTGAGGCAGCTCTGCCAACCAGCTGCTGTGGGCTGAGGGGGAGGCAGGAACTCTCTGGGGCTGTGTCCAGATTCCTGCCATATGACAGCTATCTGTGTGTGTCACTGCACTGAATTTGCTATTCATGGACTTTGCTTCTCCCCAGGGTCTGGTGGTCCCTGTGGTTAGGAATGTAGAAAACATGAACTTTGCTGACATAGAGCGTGCTATCTACGAGTTGGGGGAGAAGGTAAGGAAAGTTTTCTGAAGAGGGTTGAGAGGAATGGAAAGAATTGGAAATGCTGCATCGGCATGTATTGATTTGGTCCCTGTGTCGTCATCTCTGACCTCTGACATACTGAGTTGTACTGTGGGGAGTGATCCAGTTTCATGTCTGGCTGTGCCTCTGCCTTCTAGGACAGCTCTACTTGTTGCCTTTCCAGAAGACTGCACCTATTCATTAGTGACATGGTGTATCTTCACCTTTGTCTTTAGAGGCCAAGGCTGAACTGCCCTGGGGTAGAAGTCCCTGTGTCTGTCTCCTGCAAAAACAGGAGTTGGAAGCAAAGGCAAGAGAATCCTTCCTCAAAGCCACTAGATGTTCACTCTAAAGACAGAATGCATTTTCGAGCAATTTGTGCTGGTTTTCAGCTGAACAAATCAATAAGCAAAGCTCTTGCAATCAGAATTTATTCCTGGAGAGAGTGGATGTCCAAACCCTTGTTCTTTGCTGTCTCTGTGATCTGTGTGTCTTTCTAAGACCTTATTTTTACTTCAAGGCACGGAAGAATGAACTGGCCATTGAAGACATGGACGGCGGCACTTTCACAATCAGCAATGGTGGGGTTTTTGGGTCACTCTTTGGAACACCTATCATTAACCCACCCCAGTCTGCCATCTTAGGCATGCATGCCATCTTTGACAGGCCTGTGGCTGTGGGAGGCAAGGTAGGTGGACCTGCACAGGGGGCTTTAGGAACAAAGGACAGGGCTCAGCATACTGAGGACCTTTTTCTAAGGGGTTGGTGTCTCTTCTGAAACACTTCAGTGTGAAGAAGGAGCAGAGACTAATGGGTTTAGGGCACCTTTGCTGGCCCTGGTGCTTGCCTGAGCTGTGCAGGGGACTTTGACCTATCTGTGAGTGGGCAAACTGGTTATAATCTGCTTAGGTGTGGGAAGGAGGAAGTTGTAGCCTTTGTGATAGGGAACAGTTCCAGGAAGGGACCTTATCTTGTACGTGGCATGGACCCAGCCTGGGTGGTGGGTAGATAATTTTGCCAGGCAGGACACATCCAGGAGGGCCTGAACCCAGGATTTGGGGTGGGAAAAAGCCGGATCTTTCCTGATTTCACGGGGGGGACCATGCAGGCAGGAGCACTGCTCGCTAATCCCCATGTCCCTCCTCAGATCGAGGTGCGGCCTATGATGTACGTGGCGCTGACCTACGATCACCGGCTCATCGACGGCAGAGAGGCCGTGACCTTCCTGCGCAAGATCAAGGCAGCGGTGGAGGATCCCCGCGTGCTGCTGCTCGACCTGTAGGGCAGCCACACCCCCACACAACCCACCCAGGACAGGGCCGCAGCACCAGCAGGGACAATGCAGGGCATTCAGGAACTGGCAGGGGTCATTCCAGTCTTTCTCCCTCCGCTGTGATTGGAGCTGTCCCAGAGGGAATTACAGGGATAGCTCCTACCTCCTTTCCTATTTCGTTTAATGAAGGTTTAGTATCTCACAAGAACTGCCATGCAGTGGGCCAACCACTCAATGGCACTGCCTTTCCAGAGCCATCTGTGTGGCATCCTCTCCCTCACAGCACCAAACTCTCACCTCTAGCTTGTCCTATACCACTGGAAACTGCTTGCTGCTGCTGTGCTAGGATATCCTTCCCTGCCCCTCCGTGGCAGGTTCAGCTTTATTGCCTAGCACTAAGGTTCCTGGGAAGGAGAGGAGAGGAAAGGCTACTGTCCTGTCCATGTTTCGCTTGAAAATATTTCACACTCATCTGCCTTGCAAGGGTGGTCTGACCCCAGGGCCACTTGCAGGAAAAGTTTTGTCAGAGCAGGGCTTGAGGTAGGTGTCATGCTTCTGGCAGTGCCCTAGATACACTCCCTCCACAGACAGTAACACGAGGTGGCAGCTCCCCTACTTTCCCTTGGAGATCATCTTTTCACCAGCCCAGTCACTGTGGCGTGAATGTTCTTGTTGGGGTGGGCAGAGCCCGTGACCTCTGTGGAGGTAGCACTGTTCCTGGGGACAGCCCTTTCACCATCACATGCCCAGCATGGGGGTGAGAGCCAGCCCCAGCAGCTCTCCTGACACACAGCTCACTGGCGGTGGATCTGACTGCTGGCTTCCTGCGTGCAGGGGCTTGGCCTGCTCCCAGCCCACACACAGCTGGGGGGCCAGGCCTTTCACTGTAGTGTATATCCCAGCCCACGGGTGCTGGTTTTGGGGGGAGGGGGGCAGTTCTTAATCTGATAGCGCACACATGAATTGAGGGGTGAGGGGGTTGCTAGTGCCTGCAGAGTCTATTACTCTTACCCCCCTACACAGAACTTGTAACAAAAATATTTAACACAGCGGATTTTAAATGAAATAAAACTGTGCAACGACTGCAAGGTGGGGTGTGTTTGAGTGGGTAAGGACTCTGGCATCAGCAGCATCCCGAGTGTAGTGCAAGAGTCCTGTTATCTGGTGGTGAGAGAAAAGAGGCAATGGGAGCTGAGCCCATCACTGGTGGTACTAAATTGAGTCTTCTCTGCCTGTGTACACTGCTGTCTTCAAACTCTCTGCCAAAGAATTGGCTCTTCCCAGCAACGAGGAGGTTTTTAGGGCTGGAAATCCTCCCTTTTCTAGCAACAGAACTGCTACAGAATCTAAGTAATTCCCAGTGTTAGCTAAAGGGCATGATGGCCAAGAAGGAGACCTGGGAGAGGCTCATAAAGTTTTTCAGAAGTTGAATTTTTACTGCTGCAACGGGAGAGTTGTAATTCATGCAGTTGTGGAAAGGCTGTTGCAGAAGGAGAAAGGAAGCAATAACAAGGAACAGTGGAAGCTGTGGTGCTGGGTTTTTCCCCAATAAGCTGTCCTCATCGGGACAATACAAAATCATTCCTGGGTCATGGCAGGGTTTTCTGAGCTCTGACATCAACTTCAGAGCTGGTTTACCCTTCCCAGCTACAGCTGAAGAGGGCAGCCCCTTCTAACAGAAAATGATTGCACTCACAGATGGCAAGGATGAAAGGGAGAGCAGTTCCTGGTACTGGTGCCTGCATTTTCCCAGCAGCTAGGGCCAAAAACAGAGTGCAGAGTGAGCTTTTTTTGCCTGGCCCTGGCTAAGGTAGGTTAGGGGAAGAGGAAGAAACCGTTCCTTGTTCTGGGAAGGGTAGAGAGTCTAATTCTTGCACAAATAAGTTGAGGGAAAGAGAAAGTTTTGATTAAAAATGCTGCTTGCACTCAGCCTCTGTGCTGGTTTAGGCTACAGAAGGTCTGTCAAGGTCAGATACCTTGACTTTGTACGTGAGCCTGGGGAAGCCTTTATTCTGCCTGGAGCTGCAATAAATGAGGCTTTGAACCTTCCCAATCGGGAAGGGACTATACAGTCAAAACTCTTAAAATTATGCAAACTGCTTTATTTAATCTGCCCTGTCAAGGCTTGCTGTAAGAGTAGTGCTTGAAACTTCCTTTTGACTCTATTGGGTGACACTCATGGCACTGAGTTGCAAGATGCCATTCTGTGGCTTTGTACGCAGGGTCCTTCCTCCTCAACCTCCCCTGAATCACAGGACTAGGAGGCTGGTGGACAGGGGTGCAAGGCTGCAGCTGGAGGGTTCAGCCAGTGTGGGCTGACATGGAGAGGAAAAGCCCCAGACTCAGCTGCTCTTGCTCTCTGGCCTTCTGTGGCATTAGTGGTCAGCTCCCTGCTCAGTCCCCCAGTTTCTGCACAGCAACTGAGGTGTCCGTACCTTTGCAGGTGTAGGAGGTGAGTTTCTCCAGAGCTCTGCTTCCCTCTGGTGGATGAGCACTCCTGCTGCTGCCTGGGAGGGTGTCTTCACTGCTGCAGGCAAGCGGGAGCTGGAACCAGCTAGCCACAGAGACGTGTTGGTACCAGTAATTCCTTACTATGGGAGATAAGTGGGCAGTGTGAGGGGGTGCTGGGAGAGGAGGGCCAGAACTGCACCGCTCCCACTGAGAGCTCATCCTTCAGCCTGTGGCTTTTACTTGCACCACTGAGCACAGCAGCCTCTACCTTGGGCTGTCAGCAGACGTGTGTTTGTGCTTTTTCTTTAATCCAGAATCTATGTACACTTGGCCTCCTTCCCTCTGTGCTGCCTCTCAGAGTTCACCCCTTTAAACCCTTACTGTGTGATCTACCAGGGATGACCTTAAGCATGGCTGGGAGGGCTGCTGTCCTGCCAGCGGAAAGGAACACCCAGGCGTGGAAGGCTGGAGCCACAACATGTAACAAAAGGCTAGAAGAAACCCAGGCATTTCTCCCACATCTGAGCTGGAGCCATGCAGCTGTACAGACCTGAGAGGCTGTGAGGCAGGCAAGAGCACAAGGACAGAAGGCCAGGCACTCAGTGCCAGCTTCTGGGATTTGGCTGCAGGGTGCTGATGGCTGGGGGTGACACCAACCCAGGGCGCCCAGGCAGCTTTCAGAAACAGGTTTGGGGCTCTCTGTCACTCAGCAGGCCTGGCAGCTCAGAAACAAAAGGACACTTCTCTAAGTGATACTGAGTAGTTTATTTTTTTCAGAGGTCAAGGGGGAGAAGAGCAGAGGGCTCCTTCTTGTCTCACCCCTGCAGCAGGGATGACCCACACACACACATGCAGTCAGGGAGGGGCAGAGACCGCAGGCTTGGGCTCCAGCCAGCAGGGCCCGGGGGGGCTGCATTTGAAAGCCACAAAAAGTAACAGACAGGGGGGTCACTGTGGTAGCAGCAGAGATAAAAAACACAGGGAGGGAGCTCCAGGGCAGGGTGCTGAGCTGAGGAAGAGATCCCCAAGAAGGGGAACACCACCTCTTCCTGGAGGTGGGCACCCAGGTTCCTTTTCCTACCAGAGAGGACCTGGAGAAGACGGCCTGGCCCAGCCTGATGCCTTCTCTTTAGAGAAGCCAACGAACAGAAGCAGAGACAGAAGGACATGTAAGGCTGCAAAACCTCATCTATACCCCACCTCACGGCAGCCTTTGAGACAAACTTTCCCCGGCAGGCAGTGCTGCCAGTGCCACCTGGGGTCACAAGTGGCAGTGAAGCAGCCCAGGGCCCAGCTCCCTGGGGGAAGGGCAGCCTGCCTAGCCCACCAGCTTGTTCCATGGGACTGTGCTGAAGAAGGAGTGAGACTTCAGCTTTGTTATACCACCTCCTCCAGAGCCCAAGCGTCGTTTTGGATTGTACTGCAGGAGCTGCAGAGAAAAGCAATGGGACAGGAGGATGGGGAGATGGGGACACTGGAAAAGGTACCCAGGCTGGACCCTGCCTTTCCCCAACCTCTGGTCCCATTCTCCCTCCCATCCACCCAAGCCCCTCACCTCAGTGAGCAGCGATGCAGCAGCCAGGCTGAGGCCCTCTGGCAGATGCAGCTGGGTGTGAGGCTGAATCCCTGATGGATGGTTTTGGGAGAGTGGCTGTGGGAGGCAGAGGGTGATGATAAGCAGAGGCACTAAGGAGGGTAGGAGCACCCTGTTGAGTCTTCATTGCCACATAACCTCAGCCCTATACAGCAGCATTTAAAAGCCAGGGCCCTTAACACCAAGAGACCATGCACAGGCACTGGTAATCACATGTCTAAAGGAACCTGGCCAAGAATTGAGGTGCCAGCAAGGCAAGGCACCCTCCCAGCCCTACACAGCAGGCAGCCCTTGAGCCTCCTCCTCCCCTGTCCTCCTTGCACAGCTCCTCAGCCTCTTACCACTCCTGTCAGCAACTCATACAAGAGAGAGCCAAAGCTCCAGCAGTCAGCTGCTTCGGTGGGCTCCATGATCCCCCCCACTTCTGCAGAAAGAGACAGAGAGGGGTTAGAGCTGGAGGCACAGAGCACCAGTCGCCACACTGTGCTGGGCACATCTCACTGCCTGCGGAAGCCTCCTCTGTCCAATTGGAGCCACTGGGCAGAGAGCTGGAGAAGCCAGGGGACACATCCCTTACCTGGAGCACTGTACAGCTCCTCCCGTGCCTGGCTGCAGTACTGGGGCTCTACCTCTGTCCACTGGCCAAAGAAGGTGAGACGGACGTGACCTGCAGAGCAGCAGCAGAGTCAAAAGCAGGAAGGTTAGGAGAAGACTGGGGACTTTGTTCATAGCCAAGCCATATCCCTGCCACTGGGAACAGCCAGAGCACTGGGCCTCTGTCATGCCCTGAACACAGAGGAGCTGAGCATCCCCTGACACCACACACCCCTCCCCTGGCCTCCCAGTGCTTGCCCAAGGTGGCCAGCAGTGAGACTGCTTAGGTAGGCTCCAAGCTCACAGATCTCAGTGCAGGCTGTGGTGAGGAAGGAATAGGTTTTAAAGAGGATGTGGGGGGGAGAAGGTTAGCTTTCTCATTGCAGAACTCGCTGCATTTTTCTTTTCTTAAGCAATTTGTAGCTCTCCAATTTGTCCCAGATGTTGCCAGCTGAGCAGGGACTTGCACTGACAGCAATACCCATGGCTCAGAGGGATGGGATGGATCCAGGACACCCCCAGCAGGCAGTTACTCTAAGTAGGGGAAAACTAACCCACTAATCCCACTAACCTCAGGCACAGTTCAGCTGGTCTCAGTTCCCCAGGCTGGGATTTCCCAGGCAGCCAAACCCCATGTGGAATTGGGGGCAATGCATTTCTGTGGCTATGGCCCTTGACTCTCCTGCTGCAGAGCCATCTCTTGCAATAATTACTTGGAAAACCTAAGTAAGATCACACTTCCAATTTCAGAAATACCAAATCTTCCCAGACTCCCACCCTCCTCCAAAGCAAACACAAGAAAGTCCACATCTTCTGGAAATGGGTCAAGCAGCAGTCTCCCAGCTGAGACACCGAACTTCCTCCCCCTTGGAGCAGCAGCATGGGGCATTACCTACCAGCTGTATCAAGCAGCAGGTTCCTGGGGTTGAGGTCCCGGCACAATACACCCTGTTGATGAAGTCCTTCTAAGGCCAGGAGGATTTCTGCTGCCCACAGCTGCACCTGCTCTTCCTTTACAGCCCACGCTCTCCGGCTGTGCCCATGGGAAGTCAAAGCCCTGCATTGTCCTGATGGTGGCTGTTTGCTGAGCCAGCCACAGGTCAGGCTTGCTCCCCAAGAGGGCTCCCACACAGCTGGGTCAGGCACACTGGGTTTGCAAGAGCTGGACAGGGCAACTCCTGCAGGAAGCTGCCTCTCACCCAGGGTCAGGAGGGGCTGAGCCTGGGAGGCCTCAGACACTTTCTGATTTGGCAGTTGCCCTGCCCCTGGCTGGGCCCCTCTCACAGTCTTTGGTACAGGGACAAGCCCCTGGGGAAGCCTGGGGCCTTGTTGGGAGGCTCTTCTCTCAGATACGCAGCCTGTGCCACTGGTTAGATCATTCCATGGGTAGACAACCAGGCCTTGGCTGGCAAGGTGGCCAGGGCATTTGGCTGATGCTGCTGGAAAATGGTCCACAACACCAGACACGGTCTGTGTCACACTCGGATCCTGTCCTCCGGGTGCAGCCCCACTGCCACCAGCAGGAGCCAGGAGAAGCTGGCAGTGGTTCCCTGAGCTTGAGTCTGTGGGGCCAGGGGATGGTTCCTGAGGGAGTGAGGCATCAGTGTTTCTCAATACTTGGTAGTTCACAGAGCCTGGGAGGCCACTGCCTATCCAAACAGGGAGGACGGATACTTGGCTGCCGCTCTGGGAGTTTCCCACACCCTCCTCTGTGCTGTGAATGGTGTTTGAACCGGCACAGTCCTGCTGGACACAGTACTTGGAGCGGAGGTGAGACCACAGTGTCTCCCCTGGAAAGCACAAAGGAGAACAAGTGATGAGGCAAAAGTATTCCTGGTTCCCCCACTGTCGACATGGCCCACTGAGGCCCAGACAAGGCCCACACAGTGGGGTCGTGATTGAGCATCATTAATCTCCCCAGCAGCAAAGCTCAAGTCCATGCAGAATGCACCCCCACCCTACAAGCACACCATGCCCAGTGCCACACCTTCCCTAGGACCTGGCACACCTAAGTCCTATTCCCTCCTCCTTTAGCAGCCCTCTCCCTGTTCTACACAGTCTCTTTGATCCCAACTGTGCCACTTCCATGTCACAGACAAGCCACATATTCACAAATGCTCCTGATCCCACTGCCACCCTCACTTTCCCCTGAAAGCCTTTCCTTCCTGTATGACAGAAATGCCAAACAGCTCCCACAGCATGTCATGAGGCCATGGGTCAGCAAGGAGCCAGAGCAGCAAACCCTGGAGCCCGCAGCATATTGCCAGGGCTTCCCAGCCTCACTACATTCAGTGCTGGCTTTTTTCTGTAAACTCATCCTATAGCAATGCACAAGGAGTTGAGCCTGTTCTCCAACACACATCAGCTTCCATTTGTCATTACTGGATTCCAGCTGCTGCTCCCTACACATCCATTCAACCAGCAGAGAGTAAATCAACTCTGTAGGACAAGCCTCCACCTTATCATAATTCTTCACCAAGATCTGGGACAACCTCAAGTACGCCTCCTTGATGTACCCAAACCCCAGTATGCTCACTGCCCCTTATGCCCTAATTTTCCATCTCCTCTCTTTGGTATGATCTCAAAATCCAGTGTGACGTTTCCTAACCAAAAAAAAGTTCTTATCAAAAGACGATTTTGTTCTACAACATTCAGGTGAACTACCTTTGTTTCCCTTCTACATCACCTTCCTGTTATGGTCAGACAATGCCAGTAAAATGAAGAGGTTTTTCTTTTCAAGTTGATGCAGAATCACATCAACTTCATTACCTAAAGGCAGGACCACTCCCTGCTGTGAAGCACAGTGGCTCATCTCTCTAAAGACTAAGGCTGGTTTCCACGTAACACACCCACACACACACAACCTCTTTCTCCTTGTAGGTCTCCATAGGCCCATTTCTAGGTTACATCCTGAGCCAGTTATCACCAAACCTCTGCAATTCACAGCTGAACAGCTCTGTTCACTAAGCCTCCAAGCCCTGGTACCCACCATCCTTCTACGAAGAAGACAGCTTACACTATCACTATAAAAAACGGTCCCAAAACAGAAGGAGAAACATACTTTGGATTTTAAAGAAAGGACAGTTTGGGATAAACCAGGATGCTTCACAGATGGGAGGTAAGGCTGTCCTCACTCACCCTGCACGTGCTCCAGATGGAGGAAGATGGAGTCCTCACTCACATAGTAGCACAACAGCTTGACCATGAAGGGGACCCCATGAGGGATGATGGTCTGTCGCTCACGGGTCTCAACGTGGGATTTGGGGAGGCTCTGAGGAGGTACAGGTAGATGAGTGGTACAGAATGGTAGGGACTTGGACTCCGTGCAACCTAGCACCTGGCAGGGCTGGAGGCCAGCCAGAAGGGAGTGTGCCTTCTGTCAAGCCCCATGGCTGCTCCCAGGTCACCCACGATGGAGCTTCCCCCATCTGCGCAAACCTGTCGCTCATACAGACTCTGTCAGACCCCAGCACCCAGCTGCAATAAGGCAGCGCTCTGCAAAGCTCTGCCAAGGTAGGGCACTCCCCATCTGCACTGTGGGACCCAGAGGCTACAGCTGCTCCAGAGCACTGACTGCTCTGCAATGACCCTGCTCCCTTCAGGGAGGAGCCTGCCATCCTAACCCTTTCTCCTCCTCCCCTGGCAATTATGTTCTCTCTCTCATGCCAGATCCTCCTTGTCCAGTTATTTAAATACTTCATAGTTAGTTCCAAGGGCACTGAAAAATACTCTAGGACTTGTACTAAGCACACATCACAACCTGTTTTAGGGGTTGACCCAGTTTAGCACAGACTCGAAGTGTTACAAGTCAGAAAAAGTTATGACCAAGACGAACCACTTCCCTTTGATCACAGAGGATGGCTGAGGCAGCCAAAAGAGGATTTTTGAACCATGGACTTTGTCTAGCCTCTGAGAGCTGCTATTTTTTACCCTCTCACCTGCCCCAGCCATCAGCTTGGACAAGGTGGCCCCAGCCTGAGAGGGAGAGGCAGGCAGATGAAACTGAAAGCACCCACCTTGAGTATAAAGGTCTCACCAGTGGCTGGATCCTGGACAATCTGCACCTGGGACAGTATACACAATACAGGTCAGAAGGGGTGACCCAACACACAGCCTATAGGAATGACCCATGTAGTTCATCTCTGGAACTGAAACAAATTCCCACCCAACTGGAAGAGTTTTGTGAGGCTCAGACTCCCATTCTTGAAAGACAAAATACAGGTTATTGACAAGTAGATAGCCATGCAGCCAAGACGCAGAAAATTAATTAAACCAAGAGGTGGCTCCCATGCCAGTTTTACTTCCTTCACACTGAAGGGTTTCACAGTGCTCTTTCTGGGCTCAAACCTGGGCCTTGGCAGGACAGGAGGATCACACCAGTCCTGATAAACTGGGATGTGTGAGCAGCAGTGGAGAGCAGTAAGCCTGGCATCTTCATTCCAAGATAACGAACTTCTAATTAGTTTATTCATCCAGATAGTTCAGCTTTTGCTGAAGTCTAGACTATCCACAGGAGTCCACCATTGTGGCATCTGGGCATCAAACACAATTCCATATGTGGGGAGAAAGAGATGCATAAACCTCCCTGTAAATATCTTGGGAGGTCTGGTAAGCAAAAGTAATAGGAACATTAACAGACTTCCCAATTAACTCCTTAAGGGGTCTTGAGTCCTTTCCTATTAATTTTTCTGGGTGGGAATGGTGTGGATGAATACTCCAACATTATCTGATGCATCCCCATTCCAGCTGCTAGGACCCTCCAGCTTATGTTCCCTTTGGTCCAGCCCCAGCCCCACCCCCGTCTCCAGGCCAAGTCATTACCTTATCAATCACTCCCACAACCTTACACCGTCTCAGGTTCTCCACTGCTGAGCTCAGTGTCCTGATCGGCCGGAAGCGCAGGCTGCTGTAGCCCTGCAAGGCCATGAGAGAAGAGGATGTGGGACCTAGAAATGCTGTTGTTCATTACAGTGGGTGAAAAAAGTCCCTGCATTTTCCAGAGGAGGCAGCAATACTGTCCAGCTCATCGAGATGCAGAGAAAACACTCCAATGGCCATGATTCATTTCTAACATCAGCTGGACCATTTTCTTGGCCAGCCCCTGGATTTCTAGATTTTTTAGGGAAAGCTTGCACTTGCAGCAGAGGTAAAAATCACACCAAAATTTGAACCTAAGCCTGGACTGTTTCAGCATTAAGGGGATCTGTGTGGAAGGTAGTTGTCTTTCTCCCACACATTCTTCCCACTAGGCTCTGACCTTGCCCTGCCTCACTCCCCTCTCCAACCATCTCCTTCCCACAATGCAGAAAGCAGCCACTGTCTTTGGTTTCCACACAGATGGAAACGATGACAGATGGGAAGAGGATGTTTCTAACATTTGACAGGGTGGTTCCTTTCAGTGGCTTCAGTCTCCACAAAAATGTCCACACCGACTATGGTGGCAGCAAGCTAAGCATACACACTTTGGAGGGTAGGGCCCTGGGAGCACCCTAAGCAGCCTGGGCCCACTTCAGCTCCTTGATCCAGGCAGGACAAAGAGCTGCCAGCTCCCTTGCAGCCACTGGCAGGCCAGGACACTCGGCAGCTTGATGTGCCTGCCGTTTTCTCTACACCGTCTTAGCGTGGCATCTGGCAGAGGCAGACAGGGAGGACCACTGGGGCTGCTTTACCTGCGTGTCCACATCCCCACCCCCGCTTCCCAGGGTCGCGGAACCGCTGCCATGGCATCTCTGCGGCCCCACGCCAGCCCCTCACCGTGGCAGTGGTGTTGCCACCCCCCGCCGCCCGCTGCAGGTGGCAGTTGAAGATTTCCTCGGCGCGCCGCAGGTACTGGGTGATCTTCCGCTTCACGGCCTCCCGACGCTCCTTGTTGGGGTCAACTGCGGTCGGTGCAAAGGGTGGGTGTCAGGGGCCTGGCTCGGCCCCGAAGGACT
>VWZV01029340.1:0-24612 GCA_013397155.1 Irena cyanogastra
GTGTGTTGTGCGGCCGTGGTTTATTAATGAGCACCTCAATGAGCGTGGATTGCATAGAAGTGGCTTTAACTTAACGAAGGGCCCGGGAAAGCCGGTTTGGCAGAGCTGATGAGAAGTCGGTTTATCAAATTTTAACGTGCTTAAGGCAGCTGCCGTCCAGGGCAGGGCCCGCACTGCGTGGTATCGGTGCTGCCCGCCTGGCAGGGTTTGTTTCTGATGAAAAACTTGCTTCCAGGTGAATTCCGTGGAAAAAGGTGCTGATCTGATGGTGCTCAGCCTTATTGCCAGCGGTGTAAGAACAAAAGTAGCTGCTTTGCTTTTGGAACCGAAATGACACGCCCTGAAACTGCCCTTCCCGGGACCTGTGGGGATCAGTGGCTGAAGGGAAACCTCGTGGTGAATATCAGCCCGGTCCTGGGAAGCATTTTGGGGGTTCTTGAAGCTTGAGTCCGTTGAGGTGCATTTCAGCAGCGCCAGTTGAAGAAAGGTGTCAGGTGTGAATGCTGAAAAGCGATTTTCCTGGGAAAGAGCCTCTGCCAAGGAGCAGAAAGGTGTCTGGGTTTGTGTGTCAGGTGGGGTTACAGCTGCAGTGTGACACCTGGGTTTGATGGATTTTTAGGGGGTGACATGCCAAAACCCTGCAGTGAAGCTGTTTGATAGTCACTGCTCAGAGTCAGTGTGATTATTTTATCCAAAAACAATTACAATAATGAAGCTGATAATGCTTGAGAGGAGAACAGAGACTGCCCAGGAAAGCTGTGGCTGCCCCTGGATCCCTGGAAGTGTCCCAGGCCAGGTTGGACAGGGCTTGGAGCAGCCTGGGACAGTGGAAGGTGTCCCTGCCATGGCAGTGGTGGGATGGGATGAGCTTTAGGTCCCTTCCACCCCAAACCATCCTGGGATTCTATGATGTGAGGCTCTGTAGCTCTCAAGATAATTTAGAAGCAACTCTAAAAGATCACTTTTAATCGTTCCAAGCTGCTGGACTCATAGATCTTTTCCAGGATTCCCAGGGCTGGGTGGTGTGCACAGGAGGAGTCTTTGGCAGGGTGGGGACTCTCTGTTGTGCCCTGACTCTGTGTCACAGCTGGCACACACACAGCTCCTTGTGCTCCCTGCCCAGCCTGGGGCCATCTGCCTGGGCCTGGGGACCAGATGCAGGGGTCAGCTCTGAGCTTGGTGGGGAGGCAGCTGTGCAGCTGAATGGCCTGGTGAGGGTGGAGAGCTGGCACAGATCCTTATGGCTTTGTGTTTTACAGGTCTTGAAAGCTGCCAGGTCCTCTGTTTTGAAGAATTATTTTCTTTTTGGTAGTTGACAATTTGTAGCAAATGCCACCATTTGGTTGTTGTTCTTAATGACTTCTGTCCTGAAAATCTGAAAAGTGACTTTTGTCGTTTTTTCATTTATAACAGACAGGGAAAGGGGCAGAAATATCCCCAAACCTCTCACAGCCACTGATGATGTAGCTGTTGGTTTAGTTTGTCAATTAACTTTATTTTCCCAATGGATAAACACCCAGGGCACATCAAATTATTTTATGGTGTGTGAGCACTGGGGAGGCTTTAACGATGAGGAAAGGGCCAGAGGAGGTCACCAAGATGATCAGAGGGCTGCAGCAGCTCTCCTGTGAGCAAAGGCTGAGAGTGTTGGGATGGCTCATCTAGGGGAAGAGGAGACTTTGGAGTGATCTGATTGTGGCCTTCCAGTACCTGGAGAGAGATGGAGAGGGGCTGTTTAAAGGAGCATGGAGGGACAGGACACAGGGAATGGCTTCCCTCTGCCAGAGGGCAGGGATGGGTGGGATATTGGGAAGGAATTCCTGCCTGTGAGGGTGGTGAGGCCCTGGCACAGGGTGCACAGAGAAGCTGTGGCTGCTCCTGGATCCCTGGAAGTGGATGGGCCTTGGAGCAGCCTGCTCTAGTGGAGAAAAGTGTCCCTGCTCATGGCAGGGAGTGCAACAGGATGAGCTTTAAGGTTCCTTCCCACCCAAACCATCCTAGGATTCTGTAAAGGCCGGCTCTGATGTGTTGATATTTAACGCCTGAAGCTGCAGAAATTTGCATATTTTAGAAAACATTTAGAAGCCGTCAAAGACTTGGTGTCTCTTCCATTTTCTCCCTGTGCTATGTTGGGTAGTTACACTTATGTGGGCAGAAATCCTGTTGTGGATGAGGTTATGCTGGGAGGAATTAGTCATGTTAGAGTGACAAAGGAACCTCTCTGCCGAGGCAGCCGTGCCACCCAGTGGAAATGCAGCACAGCCTGTTGCATATCCAGAAAACCTTTTTCTGTGTTTGAAAGATGATCTTGGAGACAGGAACTAAATCTGGCACATCAAGTGTTGGAATAATGTTGTACAACTCAAAAAAATTAAATAGGAAAGCAGTTGATGCTTGGTTTTGGGTAAGAAAAAGTGCATTGGACAGCTCTTCCTAATGAAGGTCTGTAAGAACTGATGGTGGATAAAAGCCAGGAAAGGCAAAAGCATGGGAAAAATTGCTACTACACCGATAGTTTCAGTGAGATGGATGCAATCCAAGAGGGTTTGGAGCTGGTTTGTTGTGGAAGCTGCTCAGTAGCACGGATTTAGTGCGGCACACGCAGCAGCACGCCGCCACAAACAGGCGTTTCACAGACCTCTGAGAGTCACCCGTGGTGGGGAGGGCTCCTGGAGAGCTCTCCTGCCAGAGCTGTGTTGGGATTGTGCTGCCCAGCCTTCCTCTCTTCCCAGTGCACCATGAACCCAGCAGCCTCACTCACCTCACCTACCTGCTGGTAATTTTTGGGAGCAGCTCATGGATAGGATATCCAGGAGGCCTTGGCCTGTGGCCTGAAGGTTTTGCGGGGTGTAATTTCTGGGCAGGTGCAGTGAAGTCCTTCCTGCCTCTCATGGCTCTTCAGGATAAAGGGTGAGAGGGACTCAGCTCCTGGCAGCCTTGTTTTTGCAGGCATTGGTCATCTCTCTCCATCCCTCACCTCAGTTTGGTGCTCTGAGGTGGCTGAGAGGAGCTGCCTTGGCCAGCAGAGCTGGGGCTGGTAGGCTCTGGGCTTCTGGAAAGCCAGAGATGTTTCCAGGGGCGTTGGCCTTGGGAAAACAAAGGGAATCTTATCTTACAACACCATGGATGCAAGCAGGATTTCACTCTGAATGCTGCCAGCTCTGTTGTCTTTCTGCTCCCTGCCAAATGACTTCGGCTGCTGAACCCTCCTTCCATTTGTTCTTTCTTCATCCCAACTGCAGGGGAGATAATTTGGAGTAGAGTTTAAATGTGGCAGAATGAATGTCTGTTCCATGAATGGGTTTCTCTGCTGATATCAGTGCTTGTGCACCAGGAAAGCTTCAAGAGATAATTGGTTAATTCAGGAGTCCATTTGTTAATTCTAATGACTCTGAAATTCCCATCAAGCCACCACTCAGTGTGGGTTTTTTCTTCTAAAATCTTGAGCCCGTGTGTGCCCTGGAGGGACTTTAAAATTTAGTTACTTGGAGGTTTTCTGTCTGGCACTGTCTCTGAGTCTGATTGGTGACCATGTGAATGCCTTGGGCAATAATTGTAATAATATAATTATAATATAATTGATATTCCTGTAAGGTTTTGACTGAAATTCTTTAACTACTGTTGAACAACCTGAATGGAATACAGATTCCAGATTTAAGTACAGATTAGTTCATATGTTGTCTGAGTGTTAAGGGTAATTTCAGTTTCTTTTTTATGAAATGAAGGTGGCAGTACCCAGATTAAATGTCTGTTTAAAAAACATCCCTGAAATAGGCCATCCTTGCTGCAAGAGGATCCTTGACATGCTTGGCATGGGCTCAGTTATCCCAAATGTTGCCAACAAATGTTGCTCTTGTCTGCTTGCCAAAGTAGAAAAGCCACTAAATCTCATTATAAGCTATGCTTAACTACTTTTTTCTTTTATTTTTTCCTTTTTTTTTCATAAATCGTGCAGCAGAATTGTTCCCTTCGTTTTCACAGCACAGAAATATTTGGGAATGATCTGCTAACAAATATTGGGGACATCAGTTGATATTTGGGAAGCAGGCCTGTTCCAACCATGTTCACCCACTGCTTGACTTGAATTTACTCCTCTCTGACACTTTTGTGACAGAGCACAGGATTTTCTTCTGAGTTCTCCTTTAGTTTCATTTCTTCTCTTCCTTCTCTCCCTCGCAGCAAATGTTCCAACTTCTTCTGTGGACTATTTTCAGTCTGTTACAGATCTGGTTTTCAGTTGATCTTATCCCATCTCTCCATCTGCCTAAAGAAATGAGGATTCTCTTGACCTGTTTTGGTGGTGTTTTTTAATAACCTGATTATAATTTATTATTATTATTATCTGTGCATTTATGTAAAAGGTTTTTTTATACTTGTCTGTATAATAATGGTTGTTTTCCTTTATTTTTGGGGGTATGATAAGTAGCTGTCCATGGAGGTAAATTGAGCTACAGTACCACCAAAAAGCACCTGCCAAGTTAATATCATTGAGTGTGGTTAATTGCAAAAATTAATGAATTCTTAGCAGAAGAGGTATTTCTTGAAGAGAAATTGAGTTTGTGGTAGATGTGTCTCAGACAGCTGAGCTGTTAATAACAGGAGCAGAAACCACTTCCCTAATGTAGTTTAGTTGGTTTCTCAATTTTAAACAAATAGTCCTTGATCTGAACGTGTTCCTCATCTGAGACAAAGAGTCCTTACCTGAAAGAAGTACTGCTGTTATAAATGAATACTGGAGTTTTAACAAACCTTTGTGTTCATGCAATTAGGCACTGAATTCCATCAACTTTGTAGATACATATTTCTTAAAAGGTTTATTTAAATTATTAGATGTTTCTTGACGGGTTTATTTAAATTACAAGGTATTTCTTAAAATGGTTATTTAAATTATTAGGTGTAACTTGAAAAGTTCACTGTGTTTCCACAGAGGTCTGGGTTGTTCCATGTGGTCATAAATAACTTGGGGAATGAGATGAGCAGTGTCTTGTTGGTACAAAGCCATTCAGGAAAGTAAGGATTAGCTAATAAATTGGCAGAAATAATTCAATGGCAATAAATCTGCTGTGATTCAGAGTAGATAAATGTAGAGTGGTGCATATAATTTCACATATAAAATGCTGGGCTGACCCTTGACACTGAGGAGTGAAATACTGCCACAGAAGTGTCAGTTCCATAGGGATCTAAAAGCAGCTGAAAAATGAAGAAGTATTAGGAAGGAAATAGAAGACAAACCAGAGCATAATTATGCTACTGTATAAATCAGTGGATATCCCACATCTTCAATTCTCTGTGGTTCTTCCTTGTCATTCATCCCAAAAGATACAAAAGACTTGGAAAAGCCTTAAATTGAGGAGGGGAGAATAATCAAAGGCAGGGAATAAGCTGGAGCTCAGGCTGGAGAAGGGACAGCTGAAAGAAAATGGTAAAAAATCTGTAGGATAATGATCAGCATGGGCAGGGTGGGTAAGAATAGACTTGCTGATTTCCTCAGCTGCAAGAATGGAGGAGCTACAAGTGAAAGTAGTAAAATCCAGGTTTAGAACAAAAAAGGAGGTGGCTTTTGTGCAACAAATAGCAGCCTGTGGAGTTCCTTGCCAGTGGGTGTTGTAGGAACAACCCTCAAGTGGGCAAATGAGACATCCCCTCATCTAAGTGAGGAAACTGGATGTGTTTGTGAAAAAGGAATTATTTGAGGGTTATTGCTCCATGGAAATTGTCCACAGCTTAGGAAGTGGCTGAGCTTGGAATCATTGAAGTGTTGGGGTGAGAGACATTCCTGTTCTTGTTCTTCTCTACTGGTCACTGGTAAGATAAAATGGGATGCTGAGCTAAATGGCCCCTTGTCTGATCCAGAGCTGTCCTGAGGTCAGGGGATGGTATAGAGAGTAACAAACTTACAATGCAGCTTCAGAGAAGACTGTATAAATAATATAATGTAAATAATGTGGATATATAATAACCTAAGGGAGTTTATAAACCTATTTGCTCTGGGCTTTCTGTACAAACCTCCATCCCTGAGACCATTCTCTGTCTTAGAAGCCAGTTCTTCACCATCAGCAAGGGAAATACGAGGATTGTGTTTTGTGGGAACTAGCTTTGCAGTAGTATTTGTACTTTTGACTTGTCTTTTACATTTTTCCTCCTCTTGTGTTCCTTTCTGGCTTCTACACTCTCCCCTAAAACTTTTTGGCTGCTCTTGGTCATCTTTTTCACAGTTCCTCACCTCTGTTTATGTCTCATTGATCCCTATTTTTTGGAAGTGTGGAGAGGTTGGAAGTTGGATACAAATTAGTGACACCTCTGTAGTCAATTGCTGGAGTTGGTGAATGTAAATAAAAGCATCCTCTGCCCTTGGTGTTATTATTTATTTTGAAATAATTGGAGGATAAACCATCAGCAAGCTATAGTTTTATTTTCAGCAATAAGATCCATATGGGGATTCCAGCTCTGTGGTCCCCAACGTCAGAAGGACATGGACATTATTGGGAGCCATGGAGATGCTGCCAGGGCTGGAGCCTCTCTGCTCTGGAGCCAGGCTGGGAGAGCTGGGGGTGCTCACCTGGAGAGGAGAAGGCTCCAGGGAGAGCTCAGAGCCCCTTGCAGGGCCTGAAGGGCTCCAGGAGAGCTCTAGAGGGACTGGGGACAAGGGGTGGAGGGACAGGACACAGGGAATGGCTTCCACTGCCAGAGGGCAGGGATGGATGGGAGATTGGGAAGAATTTGGAGGGTGGGGAGGCCCTGGCACAGGTTGCCCAGAGAAGCTGTGGCTGCCCCTGGATCCCTGCAAGTGTCCCAGGCCAGGCTGGACAGGGCTTGGAGCAGCCTGGGACAGTGGAAGGTGTCCCTGCCATGGTAGGGGGGTGTAACTGGGTGATCTTTAATGTCCCTTCCAACCCAAACCATTCCATGATTCTCTGATTTAATCATGTTATAGTTTAGGGGCATTGACTTCACCCACAAGAATCTTGCTATACTTTTTCCAAATCCCAGTTTAGAAAACAACTGGAATCCTTCCCAGGCATCCCTGTCTGGACAGGCTCCATATGCTCCATATGAATACTTAAAATATTTTTGCCTATTGCAATGTGACCCATTTACATCCTGTATCACACTTGTCTGAGAGGAGGCAAGTGGAGGCTCAGGGCTTCACTTTTCATGGGAACTTTATCCAGAGAAAGGTGTTTGGGTTGCTCTGTGAGCACAGGGAGGCAGCTGGGACAGCAATAAATCCAGGGCTAAAACACAAAGAGTGCATTTATTGCCATTATCTCAGTAACTGGGGATCCCCAAAGCAACAGCTGGCACAGGTGTCCCAGCAGCCACGGGCACTGATCACCCTGATCCATGCTCCAGGAGCTGCTCTGGCCACAGGCTCTGGAACCAAGGCACCAAGAGGTGCTGCTGGTTCAGCACCTGCTGGGCTCCGAATGAGACGAATGTAGATGTCTCAGTCTTGCTTAAAAATATCTTTATTATTTCCAACAAATTTCACTTTATCTTACCTTACTTTTCAGCACAATGTCTGGAACTGATGATTTTTCGGTAAGTAACAGTTTTTCTTTCCTGAAGATCAGCCAGTTGTGTTGATTATTCCAAATGCTGACATAGTTTTTTTGAAGGAGAAGGGGAGCTGACAGCTGAGAGATTTCCTCTGTGTTGCAGTCGTGGTGTTTTCCTTTTGGGTAGATGTAGCAATCCCTGGACTAAACATCGGAAGCTGCTGGGTGCCTCGTGGGTTCTCTCCTGTGACATTAACAAAGGAGCTGTGCTTTCATGGCATCGGGATAGTTGTAATGGAATCTAGGGAAATGTTTTCAGGTTTGTGCTGCAGCTGCCTGTTGTTCCGTGTGTTGGGTTGCCTTTTATCTCTGGCTTTTTAACTGCGGCCTGTCAGAATGCCTCTGCTGCCTTAGTGATAGGAGCTGCACAAAAATGAATGTAATCATCTCTGTGCAGCCACCGAGAGCTGTTCTCCTCCTCCCTCCGGCAGCTGGGCTGTAGCCACGTGGTGGGGGGATGTCAGCAGCCGGGAATTCCGGCCCGCACGTTCCCTTCTCACCGGCCTTTGTGGGGGGATGTCAGCAGCCGGGAATTCCGGCCCGCACGTTCCCTTCTCACCGGCGCTTTGTCTTTCAGTTGGCAGATGCTTTACCAGACCAGTCGCCTGCTAAAACCTCCAAAGTGAGCAGCACCAAGCCTGGCCAGCAGCCCGGGCAGCCTCCGCAGGGCTGGCCGGCTTCCAACCCTTGGAATAACCCCAGCGCCCCCCCTATGACTCCAACGGGACTGCCACCAAACACATCGGCTTCCAGCGTGCCCTTCGGACCTCCTCCCACGGGAATGTATCCTTCAATGCCCCCGGGACCGCCTGCTCCATTTCCTCCTCCTCCTGGTGGTCCATATCCACCCCCAACTGTGCCAGGTCCTGTCCCGCCAGGGCAGTATCCTCCACCAAATATGCCCTTTCCAGAGCTTCCACGACCTTACGGAGGTCCAACAGAGCCAGCTGCACCTCCTGCTCCTGTTGGGCCATGGGGATCCATGCCCTCTGGAGCATGGGGACCAACAATGGGAGGGCAGTATCCTGCTCCCAGCATGCCATATCCACCCCCAGGGCCATATTCCGCTCCTACCCAGACTCCAGGGGCAGCGCCGACAGTACCGTGGGGTACGGTCCCGCCTGGAACGTGGGGACCGTCACCGCCCGGCCCGTTCCCTCCACCCACAGGATCATATCCAGCTCCAGGACTATATCCTACGCCCCCTAATCCTTTTCAAGTGCCATCTGGTCCTGCTGGTGCTCCATCAATGCCTGGTGGTCCCCATGTGAGTATTTAACTTTGGTCTCAAATTACTCTGAAGTGTTTCACTTTTAAGTGGGGAAATTCAGTAGCATAAAATCTGTTAGTGCAGGTAAGGAGTTTCAGCACACCTCAAGTGTTGTTCCTCAAGTCAGTGGGATAGCAGCAGCTTGTTAAATATTAAATATACTAGAATGGCTAAATTATGTTAAATTGGAGCATGTCTCGCATTATAGTGGTCTTCCACTGCTTGGAAAGACTCTGAAAACTAAAAATGGGGGGAAAACATAATAATTCTGAAAGAGAAAATATTCTAATCTCTTTAATCAAGAGAGATTGCTGATAGAGCAGCAGAGAGGGAATAACAAAATATAAACATGAATTTGTGATTAATTAACAATATTTGTAACTGTGAGTGAACTGCTGTGTGAAAAACCTGCATTGACCATGACTTATTGTCTCTTGCAGCCTTACCGCTGAATACATTCTGGGCAACAAAATACTGTAGTTTTCCACCTTCATCCACTACTTACAGAGATTTTTACAGTTTTTGTTTCAGTAATGTATGGGGCTATGAAGAATATTGCCTCTTGTATGTGCATTTGAGGTATGAAGGAGCAGTTTACATCAATTTACCTTGCTCATATGCTGGCATAATTATTTGGTTTAATCAAGTGAAATACAAAAAGAAGAAACTAACACACCTGTGGTTCTTATGTTGGCAAGTATTCCTTGGAAAAACAGGAGTTGCCATGTAAGGATTATAAAGAATCAGGCCCACGGAGTTAAAAAAAGTTTATTCTTAAATTTCCATTAATGCTTTAAGTCTCGTTGCCAGACTCCTGCTGGTCGTTGAACGGATGGATAGTCATATTTTGTCTATTTTCAGGTTATTCTAAAAAGTCAATAGAGAAAGTGTTTCAACATTTTAGTCAAGAAACCTAATTTTTGAACGTGCTACAGTAATTCAAACTAACAAGACAGAGCATGTGAACTGGAAGGTTTTCTCAGCATTTTGTACATACTCAAATCAATTGCTCGGTCTGGGACTACGGAGGAGAAGAGCCACGTTTGGAAGCCTTGGTGTGACTTTGTCAGCACACTGTTGGTGTTCACAAACGGGCGTTCCTGTGCAAGTGAAATAACCTGGATGTGCAGTTAACTTTGAATCAGCAAAATGTGAGTTTTATGCATGCAAATGAGGACATCCTGTTGCCAGTTCTCATTCTGTGGTGGTTGGAAGTTTGGCTTGGTCTGTGTAAAGAGAAACTGATCCCCATGTAGGTACTTCCCTATTTCTGACCTGAGTTCTAGTCATTTCAAATTTGACTTGGCTGCTGGGTCGTGTAAACCTGGCAGACTTTGTTTCAGAGTCCCTGGAAACTGAACTTGAGCTTAAAACCCAACCTGAGCATTCCCTTCCCAGCAGTTTTTGGCACAGTTGTGTCACGACAGAGATCCTCGTTGCTGCTGTCGGGCGCGAGGGGCTCTCGTTTGCTGTCCCTGGGAGCAGCCCCCTGTTCCCAGCTGGGTGTCTGCATACCTCACGGAGTAGGAGGAATTTGGGAGAAATTGAATGTCAGGAAGCCTGTGCACTGCTGTGCAGCTGCCTCTCCCGAGGGGCACTGCCCTAAGTTTTCGTGTTCTTGCCATATCTGTGCCAAGCACATCCGAGGGGTTTGCCGAGACACAGCCGCGTCTCTTGGTGGTACTTCATGGCCTACACTTGGACCACGGACAGTTTGTTTCCTCCCCAGCTGGGGATCTCCTGGCTTAGCCTCTGTGGGTAGAATTAGGAACAGATTTTGCTTCACATGGTAGCTCATTAGGGAGTCTTTGTGTCATGGAACTGTGAACACAAGTTAATTCTCTTCCAGTACTTTTGTGGCTTCCTGCATGCGTGTGATGGACACTCTAAAAGCACATGGGGTGACCTGATGGTGATGCTCCTTGGTAGTCACAGCCTTTATGGCAAAGTCCTACAGTATTTTTGCAGGAGAAAGCAGCCAGCTGAACTGTGGCTGCTTTAATCCAGTGTCATGAAGGCTGATAGCAAAGGAATGTCTGTTTTTTCTTTTAGGAAGACAATACTGGAGCTGAACAAAAATTCTTTAACATTTCAACTTAATCCCCAGCAACTTAACCCTTGGAACAAGAACCAAAAGTGCAAGTCTTCACTAACCTTAAAAAAAACCCCAGTTGCCCCCCAAGCAGACTTGGCAAGACTAATTAAAAATTAACATAAGCAACATTGACTGCATTTGCTTAAGTGCTTTTTTGATACCTGCAGCCTTAGACTGTAAATCATTGTAATGAAAAAACATTTATTCCAAATGAATGGATCATGCAGTAGCAGCACTCCAGTTGGAATTGCACTGGCCATATGTCTCTGCAGGGAATGGGAAGAGGTAGGAAGGGATAAGGCAAAAGTAGCAAGTAAAGATTTTGGAAAGGGGTTTTGTAAGAGTAACTAGACTTCTAGGTTCTTCCTGAAATAGGCAGGATTTATTACTGGAACATTTAGGCTAAAATTCAATATATATGGGATGTTTTTCAATGTATATTCGTATTTCTTGAGGTCATGAAAACTGTTTCATAACCCCTTTGTTTTTGTGAGCAGAGTTCTTTGCATAGCAGTGAAAAGGGTATTCCTGTTAATCTATTGTGTAAAAACTCAAGGTGTCACTATATACCGTGTAGTAACTTTATCACATGTTATGTCAAGTGTGAGCAACTTCTGGCCTGAAGCTTTTGCAATGGAATTTGTACATTTCTATGCATCATTTTGAGTTCAATTGCTGAGGAGTTCGTTTTGACTTGTGCTTTGAGGTTGACATACTGCATTTGTTTACAATACGAAATATAAGCAATCACATCTTTAAAGTATAGATTATCACCTGCTGCTGTATTTTCTTTAGATGAAACAAATATTGCTGTATGATAGTGAGAAGCTATAAATACAGGATTTGATATTTTTTTGAAAATGCTGTCACTTTTGTATAAGATTAGACATTAAACGTATTTTCAAGACTGTTGTGTTCACTGTTTTTCAATTCCTGCTTTTGACATGCCTGTGTAGACTTTTGCCTTGAATGAATAGTAAAAATAGGACATCCTTGATTTGCAAAGCCTGAATATAAAATCAGAATTACTTGACCTCTGTGAGTGTTTTTCCTCTTCCTTTTGTGGTATTTGCAGCCTGTACATAAGGGATATTAAATGTGGATGCGAGCATGGCTCTGGTGTAGCATGTCAGCCCCAGGTACTGCCTGTTCACAAATTCCTTGGTAATTAGGAGAGAAAAGATCTGGTCTTGCTCATTGCAGGGGAGGAATGGGACTGGTTTTTACCTGTGAAGAGTTGTGTGTGTGTTTGCCCTGCCCCTGAACAATTTCTCTGCTAGATTGGCACATGTGGTTGTGGTAAGTGACCCCCAAACCACTGTTCTTACACACTTACCAGCAGTTTGGTGGGATAAAGTGAATAACAGAAGCTCCAGGGCTTGGCATCAGTGTGAACTACTAAATTTGGGCATCACTTGTGGCTGTATTTCCATATATTGGCTTGCAGTTCACAGTGAGCTGGCCAATGCTGCTGCCTTGGTTCACACTTTCACCCTTCAGGGAAGGTAAAAATGGCAGCAGTGAACAGGAAACAATAGAAACAAAATTATTTATCCACTTTAAGGCTTGAGAAAGGCTCTTTTTAGGCCATGGTCCAAAAATAATCCTTGCATCTGTTAATAGAACAGTGCAGTGTGTGGGCAGTGCTTTATCCTGACTGTGCAGCTGTGGGATTGTCCCTTCCTCTGGTTTTCTCAGATGAATTCTGTCTGCAACTCCTGTGTGTGAGTAAAGACATGGTCATGCAGATCAAATTATGTTAATTGCTGCCCTGAAGACACAGAAAACTTCAGCTGAATATTTTTGAGGGACCAAGTCCTGCGAGGAGCAGCTGAGGGAGCTGGGAAGGGGCTCAGCCTGGAGAAAAGGAGGCTCAGGGGGGACCTTGTGGCTCTGCACAACTCCCTGGGTGCAGCCAGAGGGGATCAGGCTCTGATCCCAGGGAACAAGAAACAGGATGGGAGGGAATTAAACTGCACCAGGGGAGGTTTAGGTTGGCTGTTAAAGAAAATTTCCTCCTGGGAAGAATGGTCCAGCCCTGGCACAGCTGCCCAGGGCAGTGATAGAGTCCCCATCCCTGCAGGGACTTAAAAGCCATGTGGATGTGGCACTTGGGGACATGGGGCAGTGGTGGCCTTGGCAATGCAGGGGGAATGGTTGGACTTGATCTTAGAGGTCTTCTCCAACCTAAAGGATTCAGTGGTTCTAAGTGCTACTTACCTATATAATTCTTATGAGAGGATGAAAGCTGTTGCAGAGGGGTCAGGGCAGGGTTCAGGCACGCTGTGGGTGTCAGTTCTGCTCCACTCCTCTGAGGGCAGCTCCCAAACTGCTGCAGGTGAGTCCAGATCCATTGCTGTGCCCAGCCATCCATGGATTCACTGCCCAGCCAGTCCAGACTGTCTCGGGAGAGAGATGGTGAGCACAGGGTGGTGTGGGTTGGAAGGGGCCTTAAAAACCATCTCATTCCACCCCTGCCATGGGCAGGGACCCCTTCCACCTTGATGGGAAAGGTGTCCTGGGCCTCAGTGCAGTGAGAGCCCTTTGGCATCTGTGGAAGGATGAAACATTCCATGTGTATTTTTATTAATAATGGCTGCCCTATTTCTTAAGTTAAGCTCAGAATTCCAGTTGTTAGAAGGCACTTGCATACACAAACCAGCCATTATTTACCAGGCACTAGTATCTGGGTGTCAGTTGGGAAATGAAAAAACACAGGTTTCAGCTTTCACACAAAGCTTCCAACCAACCCATCCATGCAGAAGGAATAACTCCCAGTGTCCACACCAGGGTGTGCTCATCCCAGACCCAGCTGCAGGAGCATCCCAGGAGGGCTTGGACCCAGATGTGTCCCTGGGTGGTGGCGTAGGTGTTTGTGCCATGCAGGGGAGTGAGCTCTGCGCCCTCAGCCACCCATCCCTGGGTATCTGTGGAACCCAGGGCTATGGTCTGGAGAGGGGTGGTGGCTCCACTGCTGGGATATTTCCCTATTTCATTTACTGCTGGCCCAGTTTTCCCATTTCCAAGGCTGATTTTCAAGGATGAGCTACTGTAACTTTTCCTCTGCTCTCACGGGTCAGTGGAATGAGTTAACTAAAAATGCCAGCTGATAACAGCAAGGGAGCATATTTTTGGTCACTCTTGCCTGCAGAATCTCAGGTTTGTTGGAATCGGGTTGCCCACGGAAGCTGTGGCTGCCCCATCTCTGGAATTGTCCAGAGGCAGGTTGGATGGGGTTTGGAACAACCTGGTCTAGTGGCAGGTGTCCCTGCTCATGGCAGGGGGTGGAATTGGATCATCTTTAAGGTTTCTTCTAACCCAAACCATCCTGGGGTTCTGTGATACTTTTGTTTCAGAGGTTGGCTGGTTGGTCAGGTTGTCCTGTTTGGTGACAAAGGGACTTTGTATCCCCTGAGCAGCAGATCGTGAGCTGAGGTGACAAATTACACCCAGCTAAGTGACCAGGGTGGTCAGTGCAGCAGCAGGATCAGTTCTGCTCCCTGTTAGCACTTTCCAAAGGGAACCCTCCCTGTTAAATGAGAGGCTGGCAGATAAAATCACAGTGCCTGTGTTCCCGTCCTCTTCCCAGCTTTCTCAGGACAGGACAGGGAAGGGCCGTGTTGAGCAGCCCTTGGCACACCTCGGGTTTCATTTCAGGTTCTCCTGCTGCTGGCTGTGCAAGATCTTACCTGCTCTTGCACATTCATGTTCTTGATTAGGGGAGGGAATTCCTGTTGCAATTAACCCCTAAACTCCTGCGTCAGCTCATTTTCATTCCAGATGGGAACTAGGAACTTCCCAGTGTCCCTTCCCACCAGAATCACACATCACTCTTAGAAAGTAGTGCTGGTTTATGCCTGGTTAAAAGCAAATATGGAATTTATCCATTCTTTATCCATAAATTCAGAAGATGACAAAAACCACTCAATTTCATTTGTGAATTCCTGGGCTTGGCATGAATGAGGAATGGCATGAAGCTGTGCCAGGGTGAGTTTAGGTTGGATTTCAGGAAAGTTTCTTCCCCCAGAGGGTGCTGGCCCTGCCCAGGCTCCCCAGGGAATGGGCACAGCCCCAAGGCTGCCAGAGCCCCAGGAGTGTCTGGACAGTGCTCCAGGGATGCCCAGGGTGGGGTTTTTGGGGTGTCTATGCAGAGCAGGAGCTGGACCCAATGATCCTTGAGAGTCCCTTCCCACTCAGGATATTCTGTGGCACCTCTGGCTCATGAATGCAGCGTTGATCCATGGTGAGAGCCCCAGAAGTGTGTGCTGGCAAGGGTGTTTGTCAGGATACTCCACTTTTCTGAGCTGTTAAAGGATAATGAAAAGTAACCCTGTGCTGTGGTGCCTCTTCAAAGGAACGTGCTTGATTTGCACAATGTGAAATCTTCACATTCCAGGGCTTTGTGTGACAGAAATGGTTCAGAGAGTTCTTTCCAATTGCCTGTGCTCCCTTCAGTTACAGGCAACACCTTCCAGCAAAGAGAAGATGGCAGAATATCACAGTTTAAATTCACTTAAAGTGGGGGAAATGACTGCTTTAATACCCTGCTGCTGCTCTCACTGCCTGCCAAGCTCTGCAAAGCCAGGGTTTGCTGGCACTCCTCAAGGAGACTGAGCTGTTGATCTTGAAAGTTTTTCATTGAGGTACTTCCAAGTCTCATCAGCTTCCACTCCAGGCTTTCATATCTGCATTTCTGCCAGGATTCTGTCCTGTTTTCCCCTCAGAAGGCAACACCACATAAATACTGGGGTGATCACGTTGATGGCTCTGTGCTGCTACTGTCACCATCCTTGTCCTGATGCTCCTCTCCTGGGGCTCTGTCCTGGCTGGCAGAGTAGGGAGCTGCTAAAATGAGAGTGGGAGTGGAGAGACACCAAGCAAAAACTGCTCTGAGTGGGTCCAAAAAAAAAAAAAGAAAAAAAAGGAAACCCGAGCTTTTGAGTGTTGTGTAAAAGCAAAGCACGATGTGGTTCCTCTGGATTTTGCTCTCGGTGCTGTAGCTGCCCTTCCACCCTCCTGCTCATCACCAGAGGGCTCTGCTGCTGCTCCACCTGCCCTGCAAAGCCTCTGGGAGAGGTGGCTGTGTCTGGTATTGATTATTTTTAACATTGAACTTGATAAAAAACTGGCAAAACCAACATTTTAGTGACATATGGTGCTGCTGGGAGAGGTTGTTGTAACCTGCACAGACATTGCAGTGCCTGAGCTCTGGCTGCTGCAGGGAGAGCACAAACACAGGAGGTTTAAATCTGGGCCCTGCTCAGTGTAAGGCTTTGCACAGAATGGATTTCTGTGCTCTGCAAAAATCTAGTGCAGGAAAGAAGGAAAAGGGCTCCTCCAAAGCTCTTCCCTTTCTCTCTCCTCTGCTTTCCTGAGATCTGGCAGAAAGCATCCACTGAGGTTGGATTCATCCTAAAGGTGTTTCCTGACCTCAAAGATTCTGTGATTGCTGTGTAATAAAGTTGGTTTAAACTCTTCAGAGTGGTTGGTACTGAGGTTTTCTGCTGGGTGGGGCTGAGCTGTCCTGGCTTTCTTTGCCCTTCACGTTTTTTCCAGCTCACGGTGGTGTCACTCAGGGATTTTACTCTCCTTATGGAGCATCTGTCCCAGAGACAAGGGGGGGATTCCCTGCCCTCAGTGAGGATGGCCATGAACTGATGAAATCCCTTCCTTCAGCACAGCTCAATTCCTCTCTTCTGGAGGGGTTGGCTGGGCAAGAAAAGCATCAAGGTCTTGGATTTTGATGGCAACGAGCCACAGGGGTCTTTGGCCCCATCTGCAGCAGCATTTGGGGTCACTGTGGGCATTTCTCTGCAGCCATTTAATAATATTTGCATGAAGGATGCTCCAGAAGGGCCCCTGGGCACCAGGCTGCAGAGGAGGATGGAATTTCTATGAAGTTCAAAGCCAGGGGGAGTGTGAGGACTTCGGTAAAATCTCTGTTGACACAAATTGCTACAAGACTCATTTAACGCTTGAAAGGCAACTTCTGCTCAGCTCTGAATGCCAGGCTCAGACTGCTCCTCATTTCCTCATCTTCAATCATACAAAAGCCTCAAGCCTTAGCAGGGTTTTGCTCATCTGCAGCCTCAGCACGAGAAGCTGGGTGAAGATTTTGGGGTGGACTCTGCCAGAGCAGAGGGGATGGGTGAGCCGAGCTGCAGTTTTGTGTTCTCCAGGAGGAGGAGGAAGCTTCAAAGGCAGGAGTTTTGCTTTGGTGCTTTATAGAAAGAATAAAAGGAGGAATAGAGAGAGCAATAAAAGGAGGATAGAGAGAGCAAGTCCAGACCTGCTGGTGCACATGAGGGCTCCTGTGAGCAGCAGGGGTGGTGCTCCTTATCCACTGATTTTCCTTTCTTGGCCATCAAACTTGAGTTGCTGAACTTCTCAACCTCCATCTCGTGGAGCTTTTCCCCAGTGCTGGGGCAAAGTGGCAAAGTGATGTTTGGGGAGGGGGAGAGGCTGGTGCAGCCAAGGAAGCTCTGGGATGAACCAAGTCCCCAAAAGGGCTGGAGGAGGAGGAGAAGGAGAAGGAGAAGGAGAAGGAGGAGGAGGAGAAGGAGAAGGAGGAGAAGGAGAAGGAGAAGGAGAAGGAGAAGGAGAAGGAGGAGGAGGAGAAGGAGGAGGAGGAGAAGGAGAAGGAGAAGGAGAAGGAGAAGGAGGAGGAGGAGAAGGAGAAGGAGGAGAAGGAGAAGGAGAAGGAGAAGGAGAAGGAGGAGGAGGAGAAGGAGAAGGAGGAGAAGGAGAAGGAGAAGGAGAAGGAGAAGGAGGAGGAGGAGAAGGAGAAGGAGGAGAAGGAGAAGGAGAAGGAGAAGGAGAAGGAGGAGGAGGAGAAGGAGAAGGAGGAGAAGGAGAAGGAGAAGGAGAAGGAGAAGGAGGAGGAGGAGAAGGAGAAGGAGGAGAAGGAGAAGGAGAAGGAGAAGGAGAAGGAGGAGGAGGAGAAGGAGAAGGAGGAGAAGGAGAAGGAGAAGGAGAAGGAGAAGGAGGAGGAGGAGAAGGAGAAGGAGGAGAAGGAGAAGGAGAAGGAGAAGGAGAAGGAGGAGGAGGAGAAGGAGAAGGAGGAGAAGGAGAAGGAGAAGGAGAAGGAGAAGGAGGAGGAGGAGAAGGAGAAGGAGGAGAAGGAGAAGGAGAAGGAGAAGGAGAAGGAGAAGGAGAAGGAGAAGGAGAAGGAGAAGGAGAAGGAGAAGGAGAAGGAGAAGGAGAAGGAGAAGGAGAAGGAGAAGGAGGGGACTCTTCAATCCCTGCTCTCAGAAGTGCTGGGAGGATATTGCTCAAGCCTGGCAGGTCACAGAGGAGATTCCCTTGCTGATTTTGCTGTGATGCCCTTTTTTATTGCCCAGGAGAGTTGGAGGTGACTCAGCCATGGAACGTGGGGCTGGAGCTGCTCTCAGGGAAGGGCCTGAGGGGCTCCCCAAAGGCTCCTCCAAGCCCCATCCCCAGCTCTGAGCAAGGAGGTGAGGCTGCCACAGCTCCCCAGCCCGGGAGGGTGCACAGGCAGAGCTGGTGCTGGATTTAGCCCTTGGGGCTGGTGCAGATCTGCAGCCCAAACCCTGCACACCGTGGGTGCTGCCAGTCCCACCCACATCAGGCCACAGGCATCACAAGGCAGGGAAGTGGGGATGTGGGCTGTTCTGCTCTGGGAAGGGAAGGGAGGAGGATCTCTCACGCCATGGAGCTGCTAGGTTGGTTTCCTCCACGTTAATTTACCATCAGGAAGAGAGCAGCAGCTTTCTGTTTATTATTTCCCATTACTGCTTTAAAGTTACTCAGTAATCCAAATTGCTGCTTTGGAGTTATTTAACTTCCAGAGATCAGTTATCTGTTGCAGTGGGGTGTTTTTCCACAGCCCTGCAGTGAGGAACATCCGCCTCCCCCAAGCAGAGCCAGCCACTGTCAGATGTCATTTGGCTCTTGCTGTTGGAGAAATGCTAGGAATTCTAAAATGGGGAAAGCAACTCGTGCTTGGAGTGTTTGGCTGTGGGGAAGGGCAAGCTGAGAGCACATCCCAAATAAAGGGGGAGTTCTCATGGCTGATCCACAAACCTGGGCCCTCCATCTCCCACCCCCGGGTTTGCAGTTTGGGGCTTTCAATCATCCATGGTACCAAGGAGGGTTTTGTTTTACATTGAGGGTTCTCTAAAGCAAGCAAGATACTTGGGAGTACTGAAAAAGTTTCAAACCCACAGGATATATTGATTTTTGAGCCATGACTAATTCTTTACCCACTCTGGAAGAGCCAGGGTTGCATGGCCAGGCATCACAGCTGTGTGAGTGAGGAGATCTGTGCCTCACATCTCCCTCAAAGCCGGGCTGCTCCAGCCCTGCTCTGCTGGCTCCTGGCAATAAACCAACCTCTCACCTCCCTGGATCCCAGCAGGCAGAGCTGTGAGGCTCAGTGGCCACGCCTCGGTGTCCTGTGAGTCACCAGGGGATGACTCAGATGAGGAGCTCTGTGTGCAAAGGGCTCCAGCACCCACCCCGTGGATGCTGAATCATGGGGTCATGGGATGGACCTTCAAGAACCTTAAAGAACCATGGAATGGACCTTAAGGACCATTCTGTTCCACTCCTGCCACGGGCAGGAACATCTTCCACCAGATCACATTGCTCCAAGCCCCGTCCAACCTCACTCACCATCCTTGCTGCAGCTTGGTTTATTTAAATTAAGGAATTAATTAGATCTGGTTTTGATTTCTGTGTTCACTGACTTGTGGTCAAATATTTTTCTTTATCATCATGTGTCTGTTGCATAAATGAAAGTACAAACCTTATGGGATTGGAAGAGGAGAAAAAAAATAAAAACAGGCGAAGGTTTTTGGTTAATGTTTGAAGCCTTTGAGTAAAATCCTGAAAATGGCAATACGTGTTTTCCATGAAAATCTTTCTTCCCAAAGACATATTGAAGGAGTCTCAGGCAGGAAGGGAAAAGCCTGTGCTCTGAGGAATTCCCACAGCCTGAGCTGTGGTACAGGCTCAGGGAGCTGCAGCTCCTCATGCCCTGGATCAGGGATCCTTCAGCTTTGCTGCCTTGGATCCTCTCCAGGCCCCTTTGCCCTAAAACACATCCAGAGGTATTGCAGTGTCTGTCTGCTGTGGGTTGGGTGCTGTGAGAGGCAAGTGAAGCAGCACTCCTTAATCAAGTGCATTTCTTATCTACTAATATTCCTTATATATATTACTTAACACATATTAAGTATAATATACGTATTTCCCTGACATATTCAATTTCCAGCCATTCCCATGGGCATCCCTGGCATTTTAACACCTCAAGTTCGGCCTGAATCCCTGTGATAAGCATTACATGCAGCTGAAGGATGTTAAAATCCAGACTGGAGCCCCGATGGAGAGGCGGCTGCCCTCTTTTAAGCAAAATTTTCTAGATAAGCGGAGTTGAACCAGAGGAATTTATACTAAAATTAATCACAGCCAAAGTCAACAGATTTTTGCCCTTTTTTTTTTTGGTATCAGCTGCAGCCGAGCCCTTTGGCTGGGCTGCTGCTGAAAAGAAGCAGTTCCCACCTCTGTAATGACACCAATTAGAGGGTGCGTCCCGTGGTAACCTTTGGTCAGCCCTGAACTGTGCAGGGAGGTGGATTAGATGGTTATTGTGGGTGTCTTCCTACTGCAATCCTCTCTTCAGTTTGATTCTAATCTAGTCCATTCCATTCCATTCTAATTCCCTTCATTTCTTTTCCTCTCCTTTCCCTTCTCCCAGCAGCAGATCGGGATTTCAGCACGAACCCACTTTGTTCTTTTCCATTGCTTTAAGCCGTGGAGCCCATGGAGCAAACCAGAGATGATTCACCCTCAACCTCAAATAAAATCGGGCTTGTTGAAATTCCAGCTGCCTCCAACAGAGCCCATCCTCTGCCGCGTCTGGTGAAAGGAAAGCTTTCTTGGCTTCTATTTTTTCAGGGGGAGGGAGAAAACGTTCAGAATCTAAAACCCAATCGGTGTTTTACCGAGCTCCACTAAAGCTGGGGGGATGCAGCCGTGAGCCACGGGGGCCAACATCTGGCAAGGAGAACATCTGGCAAGGAGAACATCTGGCAAGGAGAACATCTGGCAAGGAGAACATCTGGCAGCGGCTCCGGGCGGGCGGGCAGCGAAACGGGAACCGCCGTGCGCGGAGCGGGCGAGGCACAAACCGCCAGAAAAACCAAATATTCCCCGCTAACACCCCCCGCGGGTGATGTCACCGCCGATAAGGGGAAATGCAGCGCTGCTCTGGGCTGTCGCGGGTGTCACCGCCCCGTGCCCGTGCCCGCCCCCGCCCCCGGGCGGGTCCCGCCTGTCCCGGTGCGGGAGCGCAGACCGGAGCCGCCGCTCGCAGGTGAGGGGATGCGGCTCCCGCGGGGATCCCGGGGCCAGCAGGGGGAAAAGGCACAAATATCCCGGGAAAGGAGGGGTTTGGGGTGCGCTCGTCACCTGGGAGGGCGAGGCGGGACACGCGGGCAGCACGGAAAGCCCTCGGGTTTTAGGGACAATGGTGGGATGGTGACTGTGGAGGACTCCAGGGGTGTTTACAACTCGTGGGGTGCTGGACAGCCCTGCCCGTGCCCCAAAATCCTTGCGGGGTCAAGAAAGAAGCCCATTATAATAAGCTGACATTGGAAGACAGAAGATACTGACTGGACTTTGTAAGAAATGCTTCTTAATATGACCCGGTTTTATTCTTCTATTCTGCCTGTTACGTTTAGGAGTGAATAGGTTTATTTGAATTCCGCAGGAATACCACCCAAGGGGAGAGAACTGGTGTTTCTTTCCCAGATAGAATTTTTTTTTCCACTTGGCGTGAACGTAGGGAATGTTTGGGGCCGGCTCTGGGATGTTCCCTGCAGCTGAGCCTCTGCCGGGGCAGGGAGAGCTCAGGTGAGTTCGAGCTCAGCTGCACAAACGCTGCTGGAAATCAGAGCTCCAGAGTGTGCTGGATGAGGAGCAGCTGAGGGAGCTGGGAAGGGGCTCAGCCTGGAGAAAAGGAGACTCAGGGGGACCTTGTGGCTCTGCACAACTCCTGCCAGGAGGGATGATCCGGGAGGGATTCAGGCTCTGCTCCCCGGGAACCAGAGACAGGATGAGAGGAAATGGCCTCATGTTGCTCTAGAGGAGCAAATAGAGGAGGTTTAATTGGATATTAGGGAAAATTTCTTCCTGGGAAGGGTTGTCCAGCCCTGGCACGGCTGCTCAGGGCAGTGGTGGAGTCCCCATCCCTGGAGGGATTTAAAAGCCGTGTGGATGTGGCACTTGGGGACACGGTGCTGGGGGGATGTTGGACTCGATGTCTCCGAGGGCTTTCCCAGCCTCGCTGGTGCTGTGATTCTCTGCAGCCAGCACTGGGCACCGCTGAAGAAGGTGAAACCCCTCCCCACGCAGCTGGCAGATAACCCAGAGGGCATTTCCAGAGAGCTCCCGGAGCTCCAGCCCTGCAGTGACACAGGGAAGGTGACACCGGGCTCCAAGCCTGGCTGCGCCCCTTGGTGACAGAGCATTAGTGGGTTTTGGGGATTTTGGTGACAGCCTCCAAACTGCCCACACGTGTCCCCAGCCCTGTCTGGGACACGCGAGGCTCTGGCCAGCCTGTCCCACCGGGGGTAAGGGAACAAAACTGCTGCTCCCCGAGGTGTTCCGGGGGGACAGGGGGACATGCAGGGCCCCACTGGAGCAGCACGAGCCACTGGCAGCCGTGGAGCAGCCTGGCCTGGCCTCACCTGCCAAACTGTGGCAAACCCGAGGGCTTTGGAGAGACCCCAGAAGGCAAATAAAAGCTTTGGGAGATACGGGCTGCTGGAACACTCCGGATTCTGCTGGGGAGGCTGCCTTAAAGCCCCGTGGGCTCAGGAGAGCGAGTGTTTTGCAGGGAGAGGAGGGATTTTCTAGCTGTGAAACTCGGGGGGCTGTCACTCCTGGGGCAGGGCAGCAAAACCTCCCGCAAGCTTTGTGCATCCCAATGTTTCTTTCACAGAGAATTCGCTTTCTCTGCTTTGAATTTGGGTATTTCCTTTTCTTTCGCCGTTTCTGGCTCTCCCATTTTCCTTCTCTTATGAATGCTCCCTTTGATGGGAGGAGCCCAGATCGGGCTGTTCCTGCGCACAGGCAGGCGTGAGTTCGGTGTATGTGTGACTGTGTGTGTGTGTGTGCTCTGTGTGCGTGTGTGTGCTGTGCGTGTGTGTGCTGTGCGTGTGTGTGCTGTGCGTGTGTGTGCTGTGCGTGTGTGTGCTGTGCGTGTGTGTGCTGTGCGTGTGTGTGCTGTGCGTGTGTGTGCTGTGCGTGTGTGTGCTGTGCGTGTGTGTGCTGTGCGTGTGTGTGCTGTGCGTGTGTGTGCTGTGCGTGTGTGTGCTGTGCGTGTGTGTGCTGTGCGTGTGTGTGCTGTGCGTGTGTGTGCTGTGCGTGTGTGTGCTGTGCGTGTGTGTGCTGTGCGTGTGTGTGCTGTGCGTGTGTGTGCTGTGCGTGTGTGTGCTGTGCGTGTGTGTGCTGTGCGTGTGTGTGCTGTGCGTGTGTGTGCTGTGCGTGTGTGTGCTGTGCGTGTGTGTGCTGTGCGTGTGTGTGCTGTGCGTGTGTGTGCTGTGCGTGTGTGTGCTGTGCGTGTGTGTGCTGTGCGTGTGTGTGCTGTGCGTGTGTGTGCTGTGCGTGTGTGTGCTGTGCGTGTGTGTGCTGTGCGTGTGTGTGCTGTGCGTGTGTGTGCTGTGCGTGTGTGTGCTGTGCGTGTGTGTGCTGTGCGTGTGTGTGCTGTGCGTGTGTGTGCTGTGCGTGTGTGTGCTGTGCGTGTGTGTGCTGTGCGTGTGTGTGCTGTGCGTGTGTGTGCTGTGCGTGTGTGTGCTGTGCGTGTGTGTGCTGTGCGTGTGTGTGCTGTGCGTGTGTGTGCTGTGCGTGTGTGTGCTGTGCGTGTGTGTGCTGTGCGTGTGTGTGCTGTGCGTGTGTGTGCTGTGCGTGTGTGTGCTGTGCGTGTGTGTGCTGTGCGTGTGTGTGCTGTGCGTGTGTGTGCTGTGCGTGTGTGTGCTGTGCGTGTGTGTGCTGTGCGTGTGTGTGCTGTGCGTGTGTGTGCTGTGCGTGTGTGTGCTGTGCGTGTGTGTGCTGTGCGTGTGTGTGCTGTGCGTGTGTGTGCTGTGCGTGTGTGTGCTGTGCGTGTGTGTGCTGTGCGTGTGTGTGCTGTGCGTGTGTGTGCTGTGCGTGTGTGTGCTGTGCGTGTGTGTGCTGTGCGTGTGTGTGCTGTGCGTGTGTGTGCTGTGCGTGTGTGTGCTGTGCGTGTGTGTGCTGTGCGTGTGTGTGCTGTGCGTGTGTGTGCTGTGCGTGTGTGTGCTGTGCGTGTGTGTGCTGTGCGTGTGTGTGCTGTGCGTGTGTGTGCTGTGCGTGTGTGTGCTGTGCGTGTGTGTGCTGTGCGTGTGTGTGCTGTGCGTGTGTGTGCTGTGCGTGTGTGTGCTGTGCGTGTGTGTGCTGTGCGTGTGTGTGCTGTGCGTGTGTGTGCTGTGTGTGTGTTCTCTGTCTGTGTGTGCTCTGTGTTGTCTGTGTGTTCTCTCTGTGTGTGTTCTCCATCTGTGTGTGCTCTGTGTTCTCTGTGTGTTCTCTGTCTGTTCTCTGTGTGTGTGTTCTCTGTGTGTGCTCTGTGTTCTCTGTGTGTTCTCTGTCTGTTCTCTGTGTGTGTGTTCTCTGTGTGTGTGTTGTCTGCTTTCTGTGTTTTTTTTCTGTGTGTG
>VWZV01029340.1:24789-140579 GCA_013397155.1 Irena cyanogastra
TCTGTGTGTGCTCTGTGTTCTCTATGTGTTCTCTGTCTGTGTGTGCTTTGTGCGTGTTTGAGGACTCACACAACTCACAGCAGTTTTTATCTGCTGTGTCCCCCCCCGGCGCCCTCCGGCTGGAACGGGACAGCTGAGGGTGCCTGGCAGGACAGACGGACCTGTGTGGGTGGCTGCCGCCCTGCCCTGCCCATTCCGGGCCATCCCACGGGCCAGGGCTGGCTGCGCGTCCCCGATGTGCCGCGCTGCATTTGCAGCTCCCACTCAGCTCCTGGCTGATCCTGTGCCTGCATCCCCCGGGATCCCGTTTGGGTTTTTTTTATGGGAATTCTTTCCTGGATGGCGCCTCAGGGCTGGGGAAGTGAATAAGACCGGGAGTGCTGTAAGCTCAGTGGTGGATTTCATCCCGAGGGTGGCTGGGCTGGGCTCACCCGGAGCACTCAGGCTGCCCGCAGCACTGACTCCCGTTTATCCCACAGGTGTTGGACCAGGATTTGCTCTTTGACACCGGAGCTGTCAGCTCTGCTGGGCAGGTATGTGAGGAACCTCAGCAATTCCCACCAGCTGCCACTCTAAACTGCAACCCCCCTCAAAAATTCTCTGGTTTTTCGATGGAGTAGGTTAAAAATGACTGACGCTTCCTTTTTATTTTTTTTTTTTTTTTAGGAAAAATGTCAGACGGTTTCTCTGTAAGTATGGATTCCTTTAAAAAACCGTGGAGGTGGTGGCTGCGGCCTTGAAGCAGAGACCTTTGGCTGGGGTGGGAGGGGACATGCCCTTGCTGACCTGCTAAATCCCCAAACCCTCTCCAGTTCTGCCAGCAGTTTCCTGGAGAAGCCCAGGGAGCAGCTGAGAGCTGAGCTCTTGTCCTCGGCCGTGCTGCAGGCTACCAAAGATGGACTCTGGAGAACTCAGTGTGATCCCAGCAGGAATCTCCCCCACCTGACCCTTGTCCTTCCTCTGTCCCCAGTTATCTGATGCCTTGGGCAACAGCAACAACCCGGCCCCCTGTGCCACCCCAGGCCAGGGCTGGCCCTCCTGGGGGAACCAGCCAGCAGCTCCTGGGGCATTCCCAGGGTATCCTGGAGCAGCTGGAGCCTACCCTGGAGCACCTGGGGCATACCCTGGAGCACCTGGAGCTTATCCTGGAGCACCTGGAGCTTATCCTGGAGCACCTGGAGCTTATCCTGGAGGACCAGCAGGACCAGGAGCGTATCCAGGAGCACCTGGAGCATTCCCTGGAGCACCACCAGCAACGGGGCCTTTTCCTGCCCCAGGACAACCACCCAGTGGCCCTGGATTTGGGCCTTCTGCTCCACAGGGAGGACCAGCTCCTCATCAGGGAGGACCAGCTCCTCATCAGGGAGGACCAAGTGCTCCACTGGTAATGGCTCCATCATTATGAGGGTCTCTGTGCCCTCAGTGGCTGATTTTGCTTGGCCACGGGAGGGGCCTGGGGCTGGCGGTGCCCAGGGGTGGCATGGGTTTTTGACATGATTTTCTGCTGACACCAAATCCCTGTTGTGTCCCAGAGAGTCCCCTTTGAGCTGCCCCTGCAGGCAGGACTGGTGCCTCGGCTGCTCATCACCATCACCGGGACCGTGAACCCCAACCCAGACAGGTACTGGGGGGTCCAGCTCCCAGGGTGGGGGGCTTCCATGGGGCACTGCTGGGTGGAGCAGGGGGGGCTGCAATTTGCTTTCCATTCCTGAATAAAACCTGCCTGGTGTAACATCAAATATTACCCCAAACAAATGTGTAAATGCTCTGTTGCTGCCCTGCAGGGTCTGTGGGGTTTTGTCTCTGCTATTTTTGGGAAGCCCTGTAACAGAGTCCAGGGCTTTTGTGTCAAAAGCAGCAACTCCATCATTGTTTCTGCAGGTTTGCACTGGATTTCAAGAGAGGGAATGATGTTGCCTTCCACTTCAACCCCCGCTTCAACGAAGACCACAGGAAAGTCATCGTCTGCAATTCCAAGTTCCAGAATAACTGGGGGAAGGAGGAGAGGACAGCTCCCAGGTTTCCATTTGAAGCTGGAAAACCCTTCAAGGTACCAGAAAAACCCATGTCAGCTCAGTCTCAGTGCACCAAAAGCACTGAGAGGGTTTGGGCAGCAAGACCTGTGTAAGGACAGTGATGCTTTTGCACAGGAATCAGCTCCCAGGGGAGTTTCTGGGGCAGCCACCCCATGTGCTTTCCTGGCTGTCCCTACAGCACATTCCTAGCTCTTCTGGCCCCTCTGCTGCAGCTCCAGCTGCCCAGAGCATAACTTCTCCCCCCTTTTGGTATCCCCATGAGTTATGAAACCCTCCTTATTTACACTGGTGTTCTGCACAGTGGTTGGACAGGTTTCTGTAGTGTGTTTTCCCCGCTGGCAGCTCCTCACGAGGTGTGTCTTCCTGCAAAGGAGGCTCACAATGTGGAGACTTGCTTTGAGGGACTGGCATAGGGATGAGGAGGCAGAAACTGGGCTGAAACACGGAGGAGGGAAGAGCACAGGGGAGTTTTGGGAAGGCAAAGGTCACTGGTGTTGCAGCCGAGCTGCTGCACCAGCTCCTCCACATGCCCAGGGCTGCACTCATCTGGCAGGAGCTTCAGCCAGTGCCAGCCTGCTCGAGTTTGTGGCTTAAAACTTCTCCTAGAACAAATCCAATGGGGTTTTGGGGTTGATTTGGGGTTTGGGGCTGACTTGGGGTTTTTATTTCAGCTCCAGATCCTTTGTGAGACGGATCACTTCAAGGTGGCCGTGAACGACGGGCACCTGCTGCAGTACAACTTCCGCGAGAAGAGGCTGAACGAGGTCACCAAGCTCTGCATCGGGGGGGACATCACCCTCACCAGCGTCCTGCCCACCATGATATAACTGGGGGCAACTCTGGGCAGACTCTGAGCTCTTCTGTGCTGTCACACAAGTGCCTTCTCACCACATCACTGTGAGGCAATAAAACATTTAAGCTGGAAAACTTGGTTTTAATAATATCTTGAAAGATACGACACACTCCAGGCAAGCTGAGTTCTGATTTGGAAGGAGGTGAACTGAACTCTTACTGTAGAGACAGCAACAAGGAGTTTGATTTCTCTGGAGAGGAACTTGGGAAAGCAGCCTGTGGCATTCTGTCCCTGCTCCTGTGACCAGGGGCAGCAATCCTCTAGGGAGCACAGGGAAAACCTGACAGCCTCTGAGCCTGACCAGGATGAGGTATGTCAGGAGAGGGCTCAGAGCTGGAGGAAACAAAATCTCTCAGCTAGACTGTGGCTGGGGAAGCCATCCCTGTCCTTCATTTCTGCCCAGCTGGGGGCCCAAACCAGGAACACTTCCAAGCTCAGGGAGATCCCATCCCCATGAGTGTTACGTACTCCACAAACGGGTCACGAGGCTCGTGCTGCTCCCCACTCATCTCCCCTGTGTGAGTCAAGAGCAGTTACAAGGGTGGGGAGGTTTATTGGCAAGTTCACCCGTGAGTCAGGCTGGTAAAAAAAGAAAACACAAGTATGTTCCCTTTGCTGTGAGTCACTGCAGTCTTGTCCGGAAAACAAGAACAGTGCAACAGCCACCACTGAAGTTTCCAAAGCTTTCTCTGACGTGGCTCATGCTGTTTTATAACAGTGATTTCTTTTCTACTTTGAGTGCCAAGTTACAAGCAGAGTCCTTAAAATTTCCAGCAGATGCAGCAGTCTAGAGCAGCACACTGCTACCATCAGCATGGAGAAGCTGTGGCTGCCCCATCCCTGGAAGTGCTCCAGACCAGGTTGAATGGGGCTTGGAGCAGCCTGGTCTTACACAAGGTGTCCCTGCCCATGGCAGGGGCTGGAACTGGAGGGGCTTTGAGTTCCCTCCCAACCCAAACCATTCCTCAGCAGGAAAGTCATTAAAATATACCTGAAAGGATCTCTAGAACTGGAGTTAGAAATGAAGAAAATGGACTCCAGCACACATCAGCTTCCTCTCTTTATTCAGTGTAATCAGTACACAGCTTCCAGGTTAAAACTTAAGCCAGACAAGCTCCCCTGGCAGTGGCAGCAACGTTTTCTGCTGAGGGACTGAAACCTCTGCTTGGCTTGGGATCAAGGCTAGTGGAAGGATGTGTGTGTTACACTTGGGTCTCTGGTACAAGAAGAAGCCCAGTGAGGTATTTGTTAAAAATAAAACAACTGGTGGTACTGTAATGCTACTCCTCAAATCCAGAGTCTAGAGAACTGGCATGTTCCTTATGCACAAATATGTTACAGTCTGGATGGGGAATGCACAAAGAACAAGATGAGAGAAGAGACTGAGCATAAACATGTCAAAAACAAGTAGAAAACATGGGTCTTTAAGATATTCAATAGAAAACTGCATCCCTAAAGGAAATAATATCAATGCCTATTTCAATACATCACAAGGAAAGGTATTATCTCACTTAGAAATCCTTGTTCTGAGTTAGTTCCTGATATTACAAATCCAGTAGTTGTTACACACCAGGAAAACTTTCCCAGGAAAGAATTGCATGCATCCAAGACTGCCAGAGCTGGTGCTGAGGCAGGTGTTAACACACCAGACACTGCAGCCTGAGGGTGCAGAGGTACTCCCAGAGCATGGCAATGTTCTGGGGAGGGAACAGGCTGGGTCTCACCCCAGAAGGTGCCCTCCCAGCAGGTACAGGGCACAGGCACAGCTGGTGGGGTGAGCACCTTGTAATAACAATAAGTCATGAGGTCAGTCAGATTAGGGTAGAAAAGTTTAAAGGTGAACAGTTTTACAACCTGGAGGAGACAGGAAATACATTAAATGATACCAACATAAAAATGCTTCAGGTTGCAGTCAGAATTTACAGCCAGAGGATACAGCAGGGATCACCAGAACACAGCCCACTACTGATGGACAGCAGAGCTTGTGCATCACAACAGCACATCAAATGATACAAACCCCATTATCACATTACCACAGGTACTCCTCCTCTCCCAACACAGTTCCAGGGTAGCAGACTGTGTTCCAGATACCCTCTGTGGGCTTCTTGTTCATAAAATTTACATATTTTGCATTTAAAGTCACTTTTCATTGATCCCCAGAGGGACCAACAGGAGAAAACACGATGAGGTCACTGAATACTTCAGCTGCTGCAAACTTCTGGGCTTTGGTCTTGACTGGAGTGAAGGGAAGCTCAGCATCCAGCATTGGCTGTGGGAGGAGCCAGAGTGAGGAGTCAGGGTTTGAGGAACACTTAAATCACAGAGCACTGGAAGGACTCTGATTTCCCCAAGAGTAATTTTGCAAGCTTATTTCCCAGGCATAAAATAAAAAGTGATTACACATGGTCTATGTTGAAGACAGACACTCCTTACTCAAGTCAGTAATCCATATTTTAAAGAGGATTTTTCACAAGATATCCTACACCCAAATTCTATTAATTCTATTAAGTGTGAAAGCTTTTGCACACCTGCTTTTCCCTGCTGAATGTTACTTCCAGCCCTAAATGGTGAGGTGACTAAAAAAGAGTTGGGGTAGACTTAAAAAATTCCAGGAAGAAAAAAAAATGCCACTAGTGAATACCTACAAGGACATTTGTAAGAAACACAGTTTAAAGGCTCAATCTGACAAGAATCAGACACTGTCCTGCTAGAAATGTCTTGATTCATCCTACACTCATCATGTGCAATAAGGAATACCAGTGTAAGCCTAAGCAAGGAGACAGCTGGAATGTGGTTTGTATTTAAAGTTACACCAATTGGCTCAATAACATCTTTAAGAGTTTCATTTTCTTTGTGCAGTAACTGAGTTTGCAGCAAAGGTGAACAGTCCTGCAACATGCAGCTTGCCTTACTCAAATAAACTTGAAGGTCAACTTACCATATCAAAAGGATTTCTGTCAATGAGTGTCAAATCACTGCATGAGACAGCTGAAAAATAAGTGTATAATTAAAAAAAAAAGTTAGTCTGATGCTGCAAAAGCTGAAAAAACAGTATTGTTTTCTGTATTTATTAAAAGAAGAAACTGTAATTTACTCTGAACTGTATTTATTTCTTTATATTAGCTTTCTCCTTCACATAACGCTCAAACTGTAAATAGAAATCCAGGGGCATTATTTGCTCACGTGCTGGTGTTTAAATCACACCAGCTAAGGGAGGCTTTTCTAACAGCACCCACAACTCAAGCTGGCATTGATTTCAAAGAGTAATATTCAGATTACCATCAATCCCTAGAATAACCAGAAGGCCCCAGCAATGCCACCCAAGCTGCACCATGCAGCTCCAAGGTAAGCACCTGTCTGATGTATGTGTGGCTCTCCAGACTGAGCAGAGCTTGTCTCCTTCTCTGGGCTGCACATGACAACGTCTTGTCCTTGTTCTGCAGCAGACAGCTCCATCTCTTCCATGCCATCCGATGCTTTTGATTCACTGCTAGAATTTTCCAGGACCTGAAAAACAGGGATTTTCTCTGTTCCCAGTCCTTGTTACGTCAGACCAAGTCCACATATCTAACCTAGAGATTTTATGGACAGTTCAGGAGAGATGGAGATTTAACTCCAGGCACTGTACAAAGCACAGGCAGGCCAAGGCTCAGGGTTTAAGGCTGTGACTCACATCCCAAACAATCCTGAAAATCCCTCTGACAGTATAAAGGAAGTTCTTCCACAGGAAAGGAGGTTTTGAACTCCAAGTGTTATCTGGTGACTTTTCCTCCAGAAAAACCTATCAGCAACACTGAAAGGTTTCCCCAGAGAGTAAAATCACCAACACTCATTTTAACAGAGAAAGGATGAAGTAAAAGACATAAGAAAAAATTAGTAACTAGGATTTTTAAAATATATATTACATGTAGGGAGATGGGAAGGGAAGTCACTGCTGCAGTCATGCACAGATCCAAGCAGCAATAAATAAAATTTAAAGACTCCATTTACAATGAAAGTTACTAAAGGATGATTGATTCCAAAGCACTGCCTTTCACTGGTAGCACAGTATCATCTAAATTAGAGGCCACATTCCTGCTTTTTCAAGGCTACTCAAACACAGGCAACGTCACCAAGTCTTCAGACATTTCATGACATGGATTTCTGACACTTGGCTTAGCTCTTGCTGCATCCTGTGCAGGATGCTCTGAGGACTGAGTGTTGTTGCTTTTAGTCAGGGTCCATAAATGCACTTAATGCATTATTAGGCACATAATGCATTATTATATTACATTATTATTGTATTACATATATTACATAATGCACATAATGCATTGTTATACTTGGAATGCATTTTGGAAATCCACACCAGAAAACAGGAGGTGGGTGGACTTCTAGGAACATTGCTTGTCCAAATGACAAGTGTCTTCCTGGAGCAGCCAGGACCTCCAAAACACAGCTCTAAAGAGCAAGACAAGGTCCCCAAACTGCAGCAGTCCCTACCGTTGTCGTCCCAGAGATAAAAAGCACTGCCCTGAGGAATACACAAGATTTCTAAGTGAGGATTTGATCAGAAGTCCAAGTGTCTGAGGCAATCAAAAGAATTTTTCCTTTGCTAGTAGTAACAGAATATTTAAAGCACATCCATGAACAATGCATGCCTTACCTTATCTCCCTCTGCTGTGCCAGCAACCAGACACACTTCTTCTGCAACCACAGAAACTCTGCAAGAGAAACCAAAACATTTCCATTCTTCTTAATCATCTTCATCAATCACCTTTAATCATCTTCTGACTTGTCCAACTAATCTTACAATTCGTTCTGCAGTTTTGCTGCCTTGGTTGGCACTGGTGAGCTACGTCAAACTTCCTGGGCAAACAAACTTCTACCCTAGCAGCAAAATTACATTTGGGCAAAGCTCTTAATATTTGTTTAAGGGAAGGAAAAGTCACAAGTACTTTGCAAACTTTATTACTGACAAAACAAAAGGTAACATTTAATTGGTTTTAACATCATGTCTTTCAGTTCCAACTCTAAAATGATTTGTACGAGATTAATTAAAATCTGCTTTAAAACACCTACCTTTGTTCAAGACCATCAGGGAGTTTATCCAGTGGGGGAGTTTTTTCAGTGGGAAGTTGATCCATTTTCAAACTCTGTGCTGGGTGGAAGCCTTTGAGGCCTGATGGGGTTTGTTTTGCAGGTGCATCCTCAGGGTCACAGAGAGAAGAAGGAAGCAAAGGTCTAATGGATGATCTTGGATTTGCCAGTTTTCCAGGGGTCCTTGGAAGCAAACCTGGAAAATGTGTTTAATGTTTCATTCCTACAGCAGTTTCCAGAAGCTGAAATGAACTGATCATTAGGATTCTAACCAGGGACATAATTGTTTTCTGCTTGCTGAATCATCTTATACAAATAGTAGATGGAAATCTTATATACACTTGCAAAGAGAAATTGAAATCATTAACTTCCATCTTTCAAATTAGGCAATTTTAATAGAGTTTAAAAGACACAGATTCAGAACTGGTGCTCATAACAGATTCTCTGTTGGAGTTGGCTTAAACCCAGTGTTGCTCAAAGCATTTGAGAAGCTCCCCCCTACTAACAAGAAGCACATGAAAAAAATTGTTAGTTTTGTCATGAGAAGAGATATCTGTGCCCAAAAAAAGGGAATTTAAAATCAAATTATGAACCAGAAATGTGAGAGAAGCAGAAGTACTGGAAATACTGGCTGCACATAGATGTCAACAAGATAAGATGCTGAAAATGAAGTTATATTTTGAGCACCTGTTAAAAAACCTGAACTATTAAACAACTTTTATAGAAAACTGGATTATGTTACAATCTAGTTAACCATGAACACATACTATGGGTGGACTTTATTTGCAGCTTTGAAGACAGCACTGCAAGAGGTTTAGTTAAAAAAAAAATACCAATTCCTGTCCTACAAATAGAGGATGTGAGCTGGCATTGACTTTGATGAAGAGGCTCATCAGCTGAATCTGGGAACGCTCAGATTAGAATTTCATTATTAAATTTATGCTGGAAAAACATGAAGCAGCTATTTCACCTCTGTCTAAGCAGGGATTTCATGCTGCCATAACCACTCAAATCAGCACATTCATGTACACCAGTTTACTTTGGAGCCCTGATGTTATCAGTCACTGGCTGAAATAGTGTGTCCAGTCCTGGAGTTGTAGCCAGTACAAACAGCACAATTCCTCTCCCCAGTGAAATGGATTAAACCCTCTTCAGTACTTTCAGATCACAGAAATGATGATTAAGCTCCACCTACCTGAAAAGTTTTTCACAGGGCTTTCAATCCTGAAAAATCCTGCTTCAAAAACCACTTTTTCTGCCTCTGGTAGCCTCTCCTGATGTGTACCCTCAGCATCCTGCTTCATTTTCTCCCTCATGGCTGCTTTCACAGAAGCCAGGCGGTTCCGGGCAGCAGTTCTGGCAGCTGCTTCCAGCCTGGGCTTGGGCACTCCATTTGGAACTGCCTTTTTCTGGAATGGTAAGAAAGCTGGGTCACACCTGGAAATTCTGGAGAGGAGCAATTACATATGAACCTTTACATAGGTGCTGCTGCCACAGACACAGCAAGGAGCAAAAGGAGGCTCAGGGGGGACCTTGTGGCTTTCCACAACTCCCTGACAGGAGGGTACAGCCAGGTGAGATTCAGGCTCTGCTCCCAGGGAACAAGAAAAAGGATGAGAAGAACTGGATTAATTTGCACTAGAGAAGATTCGGATCTGATATCAGGAAAAATATCTTCACTGAGAGTTGTCCAGCCCTGGCACAGCTGCTTAGGGGAAAGTGGAGTCCCCATCCCTGGAGTGATTTAAAAGCCATGTGGATGTGGCACCTGGGGACATGGGCCAGTGGTGGCATTGCCAGTGCTGGGGGAATGGTTGAACTTGGTAATTTTTCCAACCTCAATAATTCTACAATTTTATGCATCAAGGCTTCTGCTCATCCCCACATCTCTTGGGCTGCCATCCAGCTGTTACAGTAAGTCTGATGACAACATTAATATTTTTTTTTCAAATGAATCTGCAGTTCAAAAATCCTCAATATAACTTTTTTCCCTAATAAATTCAGGAAGATTTTGGAAGCACTGGGATGCAGGGACTCCTAGTGGCAGGGACAGAGTGTAACCACAGGACAGACTCCAGGCAGTCAGTGAAGCCTCTCTTGGCACTCAGTTTTCCAAGGGAAGTTTTGATTTGTACCACCTGAAGGGTTCTGGCATTTATGGGCAGCTCCCACAGACCACATTCTCTTTGTTTTCTCATGCCTGGAGTTTCTTATCCACCTTCATCTCAAGGTTATGATTAGTTAAGCAGTCTCAAGGAACTGCACAGAATTTAGGCAATGCAAATACAACTTGATACTCAGTCAGAAGCAATTATATATTTCAAGCCAAAGAGTAGATAAAACAACTCACATTACAGCTTGTTTTGCAATAAGCACTAACTTATTTTGGAGAGTGTCAGATCCATTTGTGCTTAGAGAAGCAGCAGTTTAAAGCCACCCATGGTGTTGGATTAATGGGACACCATTATAATGGAGCACTCCCTGCTCAAAACTGGCAGTCACTCCCAAATTCCTGTGTGGTTTACTTTCCAGTTAAGTCAGTGGCCCAGATAAATTGTTTTATATCTGAAGAGTAAGTTTATATCCTAAATTTATGAGATTTGTCTTACTAGCATAGAATCCAATGACTCCAAAAAAGTCACTGTTAATTCTTAGTTGTAATCTTACCAGCCAAAAGAAGCAACTAAGACTAAACCCACCAAATAATACAAGTGCACGTAGGAGAGGTGAGGGAAAAGGGTTCCTGAGAGGAATTTCACTTAATATTCAATATATCTAAAGAAGCCATACAAGATGTGCTTTAAGGGCTAGTCATACCTTGACAACTGCTTTGCTTGGGACATCAAGTGGCTGCCACTCATTGTCTTGAAGCTTCATCAGATTATCAAATTTTTTATTCACATCTTCAATCTGTTGGTCACATTTAAGGAAAGCAAAAGAATACATTGTAAAATAACCTTTATCCAACCAAACACACAGTCTTCCATCCTGCAGGAAACATCTCTCAAATACCTCTGAAGAAGCAGATCAAACTCTTATCCTTTCTGCAGAGAAGACAAAATCTGTGACTATGACCATAACAAATCCATCTCTGCACTTAATTTAGCTACTTACAAACTCCTCTGAGTGCTGATTTACAAATACTGTTGAGAGATCTTTTGATAATTCAGATTCTATTTAATTCTGAAACTAAAGAAAGCATTAACAGAAGAGAACTGATGAAGGTTTTCTACCACCTAAGCTCAGCCCTAAATAGAGTTATTGTAGTTTCTGCATTATTCTCATACTGAAGCATGGAACCCCTACTTTCCAGGTGAGCTTCAGGAATTTTCCAAAAACTGGGAGGTAGACATTGTGACTGTATCCTCGCTCCAAAACAGAATAAGATTTGGCCAAACATATTCATTCTAGAGACAGACAAGGCATACAGGCCACAAGAAGACACAACAAAATAACTGGTCCATGAATTATAAGTCATAGCATCCCAACTGCAACTATTCACTGTCAAAGTGTTAAAAAAGGACCTGCATTTTTAACATTAAAGATAAAAAATAAAACCTGAATATTAAAAAAGAAGTTTCAATACTTGGTCCATAAATAGCTCCATCAGTTTTATCTTACTAAGTTAACATGCAAGTACATACCTGAAAATTAATCATATCCCAAAATCCATCCAGGTCTGTACAGGTTGTTTCTTTTTCACCTCGTTTAAATTCACAATTATCAACCAGTCCTTCAAACTGTTTGAACCTTTCTCCTATGAGCAGCCTTGTCTGACCAACTGTGGTGCGAATCAGGTCCTTAGCTGGTAGCAACAAGAAAAAAAATACAGCACATCTTGGATAAATAAGTGTGTGAGGAGTCTGGAATTTGTTGTCCCATCTATTGCAAACCTGCAATTCAATTCAGATGGAGCTTTCCTGTCCACTGAAATGCTCTGAAGTTGCTTCTTTAAAAAAAAGTTACTCTCTCAAGTCTTAAAGATAAGCATTGCTGGAGTCATCTGTATTTTCCCAGATAAGGGCACTTATTCCACATTAAAAACTAATCTTATTTTTAAAAATCAGCTTGGTTAAAGTTCATACATTTAAATACAGACTGGCAACAGAAAAAATATTTTGATGTGCACTTCTTTCACATTATCAACCACCATCACTGCAAGTGCTACACAAATTTTAGGAATAGGAGACTTTGTATCTTGGAGCAGATCCAACTCTAAACTTTCTCTAGTACAGCTCTGCAGATTTTTTTTTGCTATTTTGCAAACAACACATACAAGTCCTTCTCTCTGTCCCATTCAGTTCCCACAATCCTCTTCTAGTGCCTACTGCAGCTCACTCTTACCATCCTCTGGAACGTCCAGCTCAAGGTTTCCTTCCCACTGCAGGCACTGGGACAGCAGCCTCTCTGTCTCAGTCCGAAGGATGTTTCTGAAAATACAGGGACAGAGAGAAAAATCAGGATTTGGAGAGTTTCCTGACTTGTGGCTGTTAATGGTTACTATCCTTTTGTGCCCTCAGAGAATCCACAGTCTTTGAGCTGAAGATTAGATTGGGTTTTTTTGGCTGAGTGGCTGAGGTGCAATTGCTTTTCTACTGCTTTCAAGCTCATGATCTTTAGGGCAAGGTGTTAGTCTCCAGAATTTTACACTCTTTCCTTGCACGTAAGGTACAAAAAGGAAAACAGGAATGTCTGCCTGCTCAGGTCACAGCTGACACCAATCACCATTAAATTAAGCTGATCTTCAGAAGAAGTCTCATTATTCATACTAAGAATCTTCAAATGGACATCAGAGAAATGAAACAAGTGAACCCAAACCTGAAATAGGGCACGTCATGCCCTTGCTCTCTTGTATCATCTGACTTCGCTGCAAGTGCTGTTGAGACAGGAGTTGTTTTGTTTGATCTCTGAGTGGAAGTTCTCTCATCTGATTCACCGGCTGAAAAGCATGAAAGGAATTTGTTCAGAATTTAGTGATAATTAAAAGCATTAGCATAAACTAAATGTGAACTTCCTACCTCCTCCTTTCAAACTTGTGGTCATTTGCTGTTCTTGAATGCCTTTAACAGAAGGTGAAGTTTGACTTTTTAAATTAGGCTTTTGTGCTTTAGTTTCACTGGATTTTTCAAATATTTTGCTGGAAAAAACCAAAAGTACATTTAGTTAAGACACATTGAGAAAGTAACATCAAATATGGCCAGTTTCACAGAAATGCACAGTTTAGAAGGCAAACCTCCACACAACACTAGAGAACCCAAATAAATAAATCAGTGCAGATAGATACAGGGCAGAGTCCTTGACAGCTGCTCCTCAAGCATGGACAGAAAAAGAGATTACATCCACATCTAAGCAATGATAGAAACCATGAGGATCAGGTGTTACAACATCACAACACTTTGTTACAAAGTGAATCTTTCTACAGAAAAATGGTTTTTTGCATCCCCACAGAGGCTCACTAGCTTTTTAGGCCTCATCAGAAGTAAGACTCTTACATTGGAGATTTTGAAAAATTCCAGACAGCACTGGGTGTCAAAAAAGCATTTGCCCTTGAAGGAGACATGGGTGTCACAGTGTAGGTTGCCAATCCACTCAGAGGCTGAAACACAAAGTTTTGAGGTGCAAAGGAGCGTGTTCTGGGTCTCCTTGGAGACAAATCCTTGTTTTCCACTGAGGTTTGGTCTTGCTGAAGTTCTACTGGCATTGAGGGTTTGGAATCAGCTGCAGAACTTTTCACCCCTGGATCCACTCCAGCATTTGTCTCCACTTCATGATTAGAAGAAATTACCTGTAACAGCACAGATAAATCAAATCAATCGCGTGTTTGCAACAGGCATGGGCTGAATTATAACATGAATGTCTGAAAGCCATCAGGAAGGGAACAGCTTAAGGTAAATTACCTCCTAAAACAGCACACCTGGACAGAAGTGATGAGTTACCAACACCATTTTTGACACCTGAAAATCTTTCTAGAGACAGAAGTAGCACTTCACTACAAAGAATGCAACAATCCACTCCAGGGGCTAAAGCAGAACACCTTACCAATCAAAACAATAACTAAAATTGACAAATGCTTGCTCCCGTTGCTAGGAAAAAAAGCTTTAAGGTGATAAAATCCTGAAGAGCAGAATTATGGGCTCCAAATCCAACTAGGTCTGTTGAATAATCATAGTTTATGCACATACTCCAATCCAAAGACTGAAAAACAAGCTGGAATAGGCTGATAGCTGAGGAATGCAACCCAAGACAAGTGCAGTTACCACCACAGAATGTCATTAAAAGAGGAGAAAAAAATTAAACAATAATTCACATTCTTATGAGATGAGTGACCAGATAGTCACACAGAACACATTTCTGAGATACCTAATTGAGACTGTTAGCTCAAACCAGCCAGAAAAACTTTGGGTGTTTTTCAAGAAAATATGCATCTTCAATCCACTGAAAGTCTTGTTATACTTCAGTCACCTTTGCTAGGAATGTAAACCTTGAATTTTGCTTTTAGCCAATCTTTTTGAAATGAGCTGCCTGTGGTTACAGCAAGAGTCTACCAACTGGCAGGGACTCCTGCCTGTGAAGAGGTGCTTGTCCAAGGAAGATACAAGTGCTCTTACCTCGTGTTTGGGTGTGATTGTGCAATCTCAAACACACTAAAGCACAGCTACAGGAACAAGGTGGAGACAGGAGGTGTGAGAGGGAAGAGTGGAGCAAAAGAAGGAAAAAATCATGGAGAGCTTTTGCACAGAACTGTCTGCCCATGAATGCATAAAAAATTCTGGAAGTGATGACACCAAGAACCACAACGGCTGCCTTCAGCTGTAAAGCATTCAGACAATAGTGTTCTACTTTGCAGAGAACAGCATTTGCAGCTTTATTTTTTGGTGGTTCAAAACCTAAAATTATGTTTATTTCTTAGCTTCTAGAGTCTCACATTGTTACCTGAGCAGGAAAAGGATCCATTCAGAATACACTACAAAAAGGAATGAACTGCACAAAATTTACAGCTGCTTGATTAAACCAGCAAAGCAGTCTTTTTTTTTTTTGACTAGTTAAACATTGGGTATATGTCATGCAAGAACTTCTTGTCTATTTTAAATCATTGTCCAAATCCTGATTAGTAATCACATCATTCATCAGTCACATCCATATCCATGGTGGGATTCTTGGTGCTGCCCTGTGAAGGGCGAGGAGTTGGACTGGGACGATCCTTGTGGGTCTCTTTCAAGTCACAGCATTCTGTGCTTCTATATGAGCACTAAATTTGATCTTAACTTTTAAAATATGGCAGTATAAATACAGACAACTCCTCCCCAAATTTTAGCTTATTACTGAAATTACTACTTTTATGCTAGAGCACTTCAGCTACAATGACACAGTTATTGGCTCTTAAATCAGTTTTACTGCTTTTCTATTTCAACTATTACATGACCTACCTTTGTGGGATCAGGTTTGACAGCTTTCTTCTGCTTTCCTACATTTGCTGTCTTTCTCTGTGACTGGTTACCTACAAAAAGAGACACTCCCAGAGGTCAAAAAGGCAAATGATTAATGTAATCTTTCACTAAAACACTGCCATAAAAATCCAGTTGCTAAAGACAGGGAGAGACTGTTTTATTTCTTGGCTGGGAGGTGGCTAGAGGAAAGAAATAGCATTGCAAAAGTTCATTCAAAAGAAAACCTGGCCAGGATTTAACAGCCTAGTAACAGATGTATCACCAAGAAAACAGAGTCATTAAGTCATCAATCTTTAGAACTTGCCATATAGTAAAAATAAAAGTCACCTTAATTCCTAAAAGGTTGAAGAGACAGTGTCAAGCCCCTTTGAGTTTAGATTTTTAATTTCTATATGGCATAGCAATTGTGTTGGTGGACTGAATTCTAGTAAACAGGCAAACACAGAAAGAGAAAATCCTCACCTTAATAACAAAGGCTCTCATCTCTTCCAGAGGTGTTCCTGCTCACACATTTAATAATTATATGACCATAAACAGCCACACACCAAAGTGCCAATCTTTACCAGTTCTGGCTTTGTTCTTTGAGTTTGTAATTACTATGTGGACATGGATGCTCCACACTGATGGGTTTTGGGGGAAACTGATGGGTTTTGTGGGAAACCTTCCAGTGCTGGTTTCAACATATTGATGTAGATCTTGCACTAGAGCTCCAGACAAGAGTCTGAGTGATTCAGCATTTAGCCCTTATCTTAGATGATAATTTGGCATGACTTAAATGCAGTCTAAGGTACAGCTGAGCTACACAACTCTGCCTCACTTACCAGCAGTAGCAGCAGTTGGTTTCAGCACCTGCCTGGCTGCAGAGGCAGCTGCTCTGGTGACTCTCACACTTGGAGCTGGCTGGGCTGCAGTCTGCAACACTGCAAGAGAGATTAATCCCAGAGATCCCAAGTTTAATAAGGAGCTGCACTCAAGTAATAACTGAAAGTTTACATTTTGTAAAAATCAGAAAAACGCACCAGCAGTTATCATGGGTTTGTCAGAATGAACAGGGTTGGGTGGTTTTGGTCAGTTCAGAGCACAGCTTGGCCTTGGCATCCAGGCAATGCACTGAAGGATCCTGACTGGGGGTGGCTTTACTGCACAGGTCCATCAGCGTGTTTGATGCCATGCACAAAGCTAAGGAATGCTTCCCACTGCTCCCTGCAACCAGAGTCAAAGCCCTCCCTGTTTTACAGATGGAGTTTTTTAGAGTAATATCTTTGCCATGGTTATTTGCACAGCTGGAAGCTAAAGCAAACCATTGGTATAACAAATTGATGCCCTGGCCATTATATGAAAGATTTCCAAGGTCAGAATTTAATGCAATCTAACAAAGTACTCTTAAGAATAATTGGCTCTGAAATATTTTATAAAACATGACAAGTTCATGCACCATATTACCCGTCTTAATAATTTTCATCTTTGTATTTTAGCACTGTTTCTAGTAAGTTTTTAAAATGACAGTGTTTTCCTGCACAGACAAATTTCATGGGAGCTCTTTATTCCATTCCCTGCCTGTCTGAAATCCCCACTTGGTTACTGTTAATGCTATTCCTGTCTTTATTGTCAAGTTGTGATTCTGTAGAAGCTAGAATGAAAAGCTGGGAAAAAAATCACTGGGTAAATAACTATGATATTGGATTTATCAAACATTCATTTCCCAAACATTTTTATATTGGTGTTTCAAAGAATCACAGAATGGTTTGGGTTGGAAGGGACCTTAAGGATCACCTCATTCCAGCCTCCCTGCCATGGACAGGGAAGTTTAAGTATATATAATACATATCCTTGAATTTTAGAAAGAAATAATCAATTGATTTAGAAAAAGAAATAATCAATGGATGACCATTTTGCAAAAATTAAACGTTTTAATTGTTATATCAAACACAAATAATACATCTTTTCAGTATTCACCAAAAGCACTACTGAAATTAATTTAAATAAAGGTCTACTGCTTGCTGATTTGATTAGATTAATGCTGTGAAAGTCATTTCACTCTGAATTACTGCATATCTTGCATTAACATCAACATTCCACATTACTTGGTTGTATCTACTTAAGGATATCACTGAGCTATGAAGAGTTTCTGATCCAAGGTATTCTAATACCTTAAAGGTGGCTCAAGTAAGTTTATTTTTAGCTGCTGTTTTCTTAAGAAGTATCTGTAATTGTGGCAGAGAAAGTGACAAACACAGAAGGCACTTGCTCTTTTCTAACAGCACTCACTACCTGTGATACTCTTCTTGAGGCAAACAGAAACCTCTGCACAGCTCCAGGAGCTGAGGCATCTGGCAGTTGTGCAATTTGCCTACTGACCTGTTTCTTTTCCCTCTCCCAGGGGGAATAATCAGTAACCAGGACCGTCAGGATCCTACATTCCATTTCCCCCAGCCTATGGAGGCAACAAGCTCATGTGATCCCTGGAGCCACACACTTGATAATCTGCCAGCTGCTGCCCTTGGTAGGAATGGCCATCTTAAAATCTCCTCCTTCCTTCCTACACCCAAAAATGTACTGTGCATCTTTCCCCCAAAAAACCCAACTTTCAGATTCAGCTGTATTTCCATACCTTTCTCTTTTTCAGCCACTTTGGCTGTACTCATCTGTTTATGTCCTGCCTGCGTGGAGCGCACGTTCTGCCCATGTGCACGGACCTAAAAGAAAAAAAAAAAACCAGGATTTTTGAGAAGTATCAGATTTCCAGAAATTCAGCAGCCCAATTTCTTTCCTCATCTATCTATCCTAGATTACAGTAAAGGAAAAAGTCAAATAATTTGGCACAGGGGGCTTTAAAAAGTAGAGAGACATTAAGGATAACTTAAAATAGATAGGTTTAGGGACAGGTTATTGTGCATTATCCAACTAGTTAATAAATTGTCAGAAAAAGAATGAAGAAAATTATTTAAGCAACAGTTTAAGTATCTTGAAAAACTTGATTGACAAGCAGATCCAGAAAACTTGTGCTCTTTTCTGCTTGTACTGATCTAATAAAACTCACAAAGATACTACCCTGAGTTTGAAATTGCATCCCTTTCTCTAAATTTATTCACTGAAGTTATGTGTATCTATATATATATAAATAAAAAACAAACCGTAGAGGACTTAGATGCAGTTGGTATCAGAGTTGGTATCATACTTTTTCCTTCTTGGATCTTGGCTTTTGACCGAGTAATCCTTCCAGAGAAAGCAGGAGCTGCCTGGAAACATCCCCAAGGAAATGAGAGTTAATAAACTCCTTTTCCCCCTTGTCACTGAGAGACTGAGCAGGAAGCATAAATGTGAAAAACAACATGTCTGTGCAAAATGGGTCAAGTGTGCAATCTGGAAAGCTTTCAAAGCTGAGTTGTCTAAATATGAACAAGTTACTAGTTCTAAAATAACACAGCTCTTTCATTTGTGGATGAATCATTCCAGGTTTTGAACTGAACATAGTCACAAATACAAAAATTCACATATCATTAGTACTACTTCCAGCTTTGTTTAAAAAAGAGAATGAGCCAAATTACTCCCTTATCATAACAAACATTAATAAAGCATTTGCAAAATAAACAGCTTATTTGGAATAACACACATATCTTGTCCCCAAATAGCCATTTAAATGCAGTACACAGATGCAATTAATTTAGATATGAAATATTACCACTGTTACTTTCTCTCTTGGCTTTGCTACTGCTGGTTCCTCAGCAGCAAGTGCAAGAAATCCAGGTGCAGCTGGCCTGTAGAGCCCAACCTTGAACACCCCTTTCTTGGCTTTCTCTCTCTGCTCCTGCAGTTTGCGAAGCTCCTTCTCTTCCTTGTAGCGCTGGAGCATCTCCCTGCGCTCGTTCATCCTCTTGGTGGCTGCATTTGGGGCTGGTTCTGCAGGAGACGTGCAAGACAGACATGTTATAAAATCATGAAGATGTTTTTTAGCCAACAGGAAGTCAGAAATTTCCAATAAATTTTGCCAAGCTAGAAGAGGAATGTAAGTCAAAGAGCAGAACTGACTGGAATCACTAAATTGTTTTAACTCTTTCCACTGAAAGGGAATTTTCAATGGTAAATTTCAACTTACAAATAGACTTCCCCAAATATCCACCAGAGGATTATTGTAAACTCACTCCCATTTCACAGGCTTGCAAGGTTACTGGTATGAAAATTAACACCTCATCATCTTATTTGGTTTATTTATACCAGTTTCTCTATTCAGACACTTGCCATGTCATTGAAAACTGAGCTTTAGATACCAAAGTCTGACAATAAATGAGGCAGAAGTTATATGAAAGAATAAACCTTATTAAACCTTGCCAAACTTGAATTATGTCTACCTGAAAAATTAATATCCACTTAAAGGCGAAATTTATGAAAGATAATCAAGACAAATTTATTAGATTTCGTATTTGATACTACTACATACAGACTGCACTCCAATAATCTTCAAAAAATTACTATCCTCCAGCAATCTTCTGCTATCAAAATACTAAAGTGTTGAAAAGTATTTCTAAAAAAACCTGTTAACATTTTTTAAATATTAACTTAATTTCTCAAACCACAAGCATCCAGGAGAACCAAGGGACAGAATCCAGCATATATACAGGACCTATTTTCTGAGAGGAAAATAAGTTGCCACAAACTAGCCATTTTCAAAATACAATCATACTACACATTTACCCATTAACAATTTTATATATAATATAAAATTGCCCACTGCTAAGCATGCTTTAAGCACATGACAGGCATCAGTTATATGCTAGATGGTATTTTAGACTGGAGTTGTTCACATCTTAAAGGACAAAGCAATCATAAAGGCACTAACTATTGAACATTAATAACAAAATGCATTCTTCCTTTAGCTGCTGCAGACAAATGAGAGCAAAGCTTCACTCACACCACTGGAGCAGTGAGGAAAGTACAGCTATATTAAGATTTTATTGTCTTGATTTTAACACTTGGAAAGGCTGATAGGGTTTTAAACCTTAACCTTTTTTGTCAAATTAAAATGTTGACTGCTATTAGTTTTCTGTGATAATGCTACTAAACCTACTTAAAATTTTTAACATTTAAAAAGAAATGTCTATAGCAAGTCTTGACTTACTCTGTTTTATACTGCTGTTCTCTTGAGAGCACAACTCCCTGGTTTCCTTGAGCTCAGAAATTCCCCTCTCCTTGGAGAGCTGAACATTGACATCTGCCAGCCCGAGCTGCCGGCCCTTTTCAAAGAGTTTGTGCCTGTTCTCCTTCTGAAGGATGGATTTCCTGCGGGCAACTTTGGTTCTCAGGGCTTCTGTACTCAAATCCTTCTTGTAGCGACTGGCAAACTGGGAAGTGGCAGCCATCCTGATCACCTTAGACAGCAATCACAGTGATTAGGAAAACACTGGCAAACTGGGAAGTGGCAGCCATCCTGATCACCTTAGACAACAATTACAGCAATTAGGAAAACACTGTCATGGTTTGTTTTCCATTTTTGCTAAAGTTTGCATGTTATGAGCAAAGCTCCGAATTCTTTATTTCTGTATGTGACCAGAGAAAACTCAAATGATAATCTCAGCAACGACTCTTTCAGCAATTTCCCATTACTTGTATTCATTCCAGGACCAGTTTGAGTGCTGAGTGGTCACCAAGTCTGGCACAGAATTAGGAGGAGACACTGCACCCATGCCTGGGATTGGCTGGGCTGCTTTCTCCACAGCTGCTTTCCTCATTAAGGAGATGAGCAAGCAAATGACAAGGCTGTAGGACAATACTTGGAAGCAACATTCCATTTAGATTAGAACTATCTGATAGCAAGGAATTTTGCCATGCAGCAGAGTACTCAGAACCAGGATGTTTCCAGGATGCAACTGCAATACAATAGTGGTTATTTCAAGCAGCATTTTTCCCATCTTTTTTAACCTGAGGAAGCCTTAAGCCAATTGTCAGCTGGTTTGCACTTGCTGTGCTAACAATACCTAAAGGGGCTCCAGAAGATGTGGAGAGGGACATTGGGCAAGGGCCTGGAGTGAAGGACAAGAGGGAATGGATGTAAACAGACAAAGGGCAGGGTTAGATGGGACATTGGGAAGAAATTCTTATCTATGAGGGTGGTGATGCCCTGGCACAGGGTGCCCAGAGATGCTGCGGCTGCCTCATCTCCAGGAGTGTCCAAGGCCAGGTTGGATGGGGTTTGGAGCAGCCTGGGACAGTGGAAGGTGTCCCTGCCCATGGCAGGGGATGGGAACAAGATGGGCTTTAAGGTCCCTTCCTACACAAACCAATCTGGGATTCTTTTATCCCCTGGATCTCCACTGAAACCTGTCCTGTCAAGGGTTTTCCACCTCAGCCATCATCCATCTCATCTTCCACCACCTACAGGAAACAGCTTCACAGTAAGCAGGGTGAGAGAGCTAAACTAAACACACAACACTTATTAATTCATTGGTAATTTAGCCATTTAATGAGGCTCTTCATTTCAGGACAGCATGCTCTGATCAAACTGAAGGAACCATCAGTGAACTGAACTGACAATGGGTGTACAGGACTTCTTAAAGTCCATCCCATTCCCACCTATGTGCCACCAAAAGCCAAAAAACTCAACCAGCAGCCTGGCTGGAAAACCCAAATGTTAGAAGAAAAAATGAAGCAAAATAGAAATAATGCAGAAATAAACTGGGTATATTTATGGGAAAAGCAGTCAAGGAGAGAAGCTGAGCTGTTGGATGAAGGAATACAGCCCAAGCCTGTTCAGATGCCATCAGTGCTGGCAGTGGCAGCTTCCTGTCCCCACTCCATGGAAGTGTTCATGGAGGGGGGAACTTGCACAGCACTAGCACAACCTCCTGGAATTGCTTAGAATACTGGACAGAAACCTAAATCAGTGCATTTTCCTCCTTTTTTTTTTGCTGGTATCTTCAGTGCTGCAGGAGAGAAAAATGGTCAGTGGACGTGAAAGAAACAAGGGGAATAAAAATTGAAACTCAAATCAGGGACTGGATCTCCTCCACACAATCCTGGAAGAGCTGGTCCAGGCCAGCACCATCTGAATTGTGAATATTTTGGGCTTCACCCTGCATCTTGCATTCCAGCTTTCAGAAATTGATTAAAAATGACAGTTAATGATGAGTGCAAAAAGCTCCACTGCAGTTCATAGGTCATATTTGCCCTGCTTTACATGTAAGTGATTAAGGGAGGTTAATTAATGAGCATCTCCAATAATCATACTTGAACTGATCCTGCTAGTAATTACAGAATTAGTCATTACAGAATTGTTAGTAATTACATGGCATTACACAAAGCCATAAAGAAAACAGTGGGAATACATCTCTACTCTCTGTGTCCTAGAAGCAGGAGGCTTTTGAGCCCAGTGGATAATAAATATTCCTCAAAGCAGCAGTTTAGTCTCTACACTCTTCCTTTTTCAGGACAAAGTTCCTAAATTTACCCTTAACTACGTTCTTTAAGTACAGCAAGGCTACCAGTGATATCTGTGGCCTCATTAAAAATCTATGTCATTCTCAATATCCCAAAGATGTGTTTAGAACAAAATACCTGTCTCCTCTTCTTCCCCGGGTACTGTTCCTGTGAAGTATCTTGTCCAAACAGGAGCCTAGAAGATGAATTGGTATTTAAATTGACATAAACTCAAGTAAAGACTATTAGCAAGAAAGGGACAGAGGGCTTACACAAAAGACTTGTTACTGGGTAACGTATAGTACCAAAAATTAAAGCTGCTCATTTATTTTGATAAATAGCAGCGAAGGAAGAGAGACATTTTTGACCAACAACACTCGGAGAACCAAAGAGCAATACGAACACGAAAACATTCAGGTGTTCTTTTAGGCTGAATAGCGAGAAAACAGAGCAGGAAGAGGAAACAGCGCTACTTTTAAAGCGGGTGGAGACTGAGTAAAAGCTGGACTCAACGGTTTCGGGACGGTCCCGGCGGTCGGAGCAGACTGTGGGGCACAGCCCCAGACCGCGCCGTGCGGGGTCACCCCAGCACTGTCCCCTCAGCCCCCTCCCCGCTGGCGCCTCCGGGTGTTCCCACCCCAACTCAAATAAGCACCGCTGCCAGCCCACCGCCAGGTGAGACCCCCACCCCGGGACCCCTTACGGAGCACATCGCCGCGGAGCCAAGGTCCCTGTGACCCCTCAGAGCCCCTCCAGGACTCCCAAATCGCACCCCGGGACCCCCGATCCCCCCGGGCCCGCCATTACCTGCCCCGGCTCCGCGCGCCGCGCAGACCCCTCCGCGCGCCGCGCCGCCTCGCTTTCAAATCTCACCCGCCAACGCTCATTGGCCAGCCCGGACCGCGGCTCCCATTGGCCTCACCGCGGCTGGTGATTGGCAGCACTGGAACACCACGGCCCGCTGCTTATTGGTAGCCCGATGGCCACTCTTAATTTCCATTGGCTGCTTGGGGCAATTCCCCGCCTATACTTGCTGCTCATTGGCTGGCGGAGTGAGGGCGGTGAAGCCGCTGAGGGCGCGGGGGCGAGGCCTGCCCTCGGCATCCCGCGGGGTGCGGGGGCGGTAAGATGGCGGTGGGGGTCACTTGGCTCCGGGATCAGCCGAACTGGCGGTCACCTGGCACCGGTTTGGGCTTGCAAAGGCCTCACTGCCACCGGGACTCAAGGACAGCGATGAGTTCAGCTTTCCCACCACACAGAATCCCAGGACGAACGCGGCTGGAAGAGACGCCAGTGGCTGATCTGTTTCAATCTCCCTGCTCCAGCAGAGTCATTACAGGGCACAGGATTGGGTCTAGATGGCTCTGGAATATCCCCAGTGAGGACAGTGCACACCGTCTCTGCTGTCTGTTCAGGGCTCGGTCACTGCACAGGGAAGTTCCTCCTCATGTTCAGGTGGAACTTGTGGGCATCAGTTCCTGCTCGTTCCTCTGGTGCCACCGCCGGGCCCCCGGAGCAGAGCCTGGTCTGTCTCTGAGCCCTTCCTGCATACGGGGACAGACAGGGCTGAGGGTCCCTCTCAGCTGGACAGCCCCAGCTCCCTCAGCCTTTCCTGGGCAGAGAGAAGCTCCTGTCCCGCTGTCGTCCTCCCCTGCACCCACTCCAGGAGCTCCACGTCCCTCCTGAACCGGGGAGCCCGCAAGGTCTGTGTCCACACCTTAATACCCGCATTGTGCCATCTCCTGAGGAGCCGAAGCCGGGTCTCCACGGCCTGAAAGGGCCACAAACACATTATTAAAGTGGTTTTTATTAACGACCCTTTATTTCCTGCCAACCCCGCGGTTAACACAGTTCCAGCTACCGGAGAGTTCTGTGTTTGTTTGTAAGTGGTAACCTGGGAAATTCAAATGCTGACGGGGCAACCATCCGCTTGGTGGCACTGCAAAAATGGGGACGACGTTTGGAGAAAAATAAAAAAGTGTTTGGAAACGGGAAACTGCTGAGTAGCAGGAGCGGTGGTCAGCGGCGGAGGACAGCCGTGCCCTTCCAGCAGCCTGAAAATGCGGGATCGCCTCTGGCCTTACACAAATATATCGGTAATTTTGTATATAAAGGCGATTTTAAGACAGCAATAAATGGATTAAGCACTGCAGTAAGAGCACAGAGCTGTTCCCCACGGCAACGATCAGAGTGAGTGGTTCTGGGCACCCTAGATTGGAGCAGTTGGGGAAGTGTCACCCCCCTGTTTCTGCACAGGCTGACAAAGGTTACAGCAAAGGTCACAAATATTGACCATCCAGCCTAATCCTACAGTCATTTATTTGCTAGACATAATAAAAGATCAGCATGGAGGTTATTGAGTGCTGCCAAAGTGATGGTTTGAAAAAGATCCAATTAAACAGAACCACAGGAGCTCAGATCTGTGGAGCATGCAGAGTCCAATCCAATGCAGTGCTTGCTGGTTTTTCTTACTCCACTTTTTCTCCTATGGCAGTGGAATTTGAGGACATCAGCAATTCTACCTTTTTCCAGGATATAGTCCAATGATGTGAGCCATGCTGAAACACAAGTTTTAGGGAGAAAGTTAATTTAGGAGTATCATCGTTTCAACCAAATTTTTTTTTTTTATTTTTCTTACTGCATACCCGAATATACTGAAACAATACTTGTTTGCTCCTCAGAGCATCTGGACTGGCACCTTTGCTCATTTCCACTCTCGTGGATGAGGATACAGAATTTGGGAAGCTTTGCTACAGCCTGGGCTTAATCTCAGGAGCTCAAATAACAGCAGGAGCAATAATGCAGCCGTGGGCCCTTGAGGAACCTGAGTACCTGCCCTGGGTTTGCTGTGCACCTCTGCAGGTGTCACCTGAGCCAGGTAGGTTACAGCCAGAATGGGTTTCCTTAACATGCTGCAGAGACACCTTCCACTGACAATATTTAGGTCACCACAAGGGCCTCGGTGTGTTTGAATAATGCCAAGATTTTTAAAGTGTTGCAGTATCACTTAATATGAAACACTCAAATCAGGTGTGTTTTCCAGTCAAATTCCTGATTGCTACTGATTTTGTTGTGCTAAGAGAAATATTGTGTTAAGAGGAATAAACATATTACAATTTCATAATAATAAACACGGGATGTAAATTTCTAAACTCATTATCCTGTGCACTTATTAGCCATGCCTGAAAGGTTAAACTCCTTGTTCTCATACAGACCTGATGGTTTTATGATAATTTCCCATTTTAGCCATAGAGCTTTGAGAACCAATTTGAATTTCTTTATTTCTTGGCAATATAACTGTCATTATCCCATACATTCTGTACTAAGGAAATCATTATGTGGCAATCTGCTAACTTGCTCTTTCTGCACCTCATTCCTTCACACAGAATATTGTTCTTTGTGAAGGTGACTCTCCCCACCCTTGCACAACTAAAGTGCAATATGGAGTGTGCAGGGAAATCTATCCTCAAATTTAGCCCTGAAATAATTACGTTTTCTGATCATGATTTTGGTGAAAACACAGGTAAATGGAGTTATAAAGCTGTACCCCTCAGCCACTTGCATGCAGTCAAAGAAAATCCTCTGTAGGCAAAATAAGACACTGCAGAGGGCACAGGCTGCCAAATTCAATTGATAACCTCTCAATCAGGTGTTGAACAGCAAATTCATTATGATGCTGTTCCCACTTCTGCTCAAGCTTTTAATCTGAAGTGGTTGCTAGTTTAAAAACCAGAACAAATTCTAGGAGCAGAAAATAGAAGTGAAATTCCTGTCTTTGAGCAACTAGGGAACACAGTTAAGCTCTTGCTATGTTCTGAGAGGTTTATTTTGCCCATTTTTACCAGGAATGGGAGGAAGCCACCCCTCAGTGCCTCAGCCTGTCACCTGGGAGAAGGGCATGGTCCAAGCAGGTAGAGAGAGATGTTTGAGCTCTCACTTGGATGAGCCTGGAGAGTGTCCTCCCTTTCCTGGGTATTTCTCCACCACCCAGACCAGCACATACAACAAATAACATCAAATGCAACCTTGACACCCACGGTGTTAAACAGAAATTGTTATTGCTCCAATCCTTCAAAGAGCACTGACAGACTCCTAAACCCCAACGTGTGGGCCTGGGATGCTGAGCTGATGGAAACACCTGCACTGGCTATGCAAAGTGATCTAACAGAGCCCTGGTTTGATGTTTCCTTCTCCCTGGTCTCTGCTCCCAGGTGGGAGTTTCCACTTGCCCTTGGGAAGTGTCTCACTCTGGACTATAAATAGAAGGACAAGGTACCTGACTCTGGAGATTCTATTGCACTCTGGCAGCTGATACCCAAAAGCTGGATGTTGTAGCACATTTATAAGCTCCCAGCTTTCACAAAAATGCAAACTAGCAATGTCAGCATGCAAATTGCACTTGGGAACACAGCCTGAGTGGTTTTATCTCAGCATATCTCTACATCCTCTGTTATTTACGGGGTGTTTACACCAAATGTTCCCTGCTGCAACAGATTTCACTCACAAACCTGCTCCAGCACTGCAGGTGAAAGCATCCTCAGCTGGCTTCTTGCTTCAAAGCCCAAGGCCACATTCTTAAGGATATCACACTTCTTTCCTAACAGACTCAACCCTTCTTAGTTTTCATCCATAGCAAAGAGGGGAGTGGAAATTAACCCCAGAAGAAATGCTGGATTCAACCATAAGCCAGCCATAAGCTGAGTTGAGACCAAACTTTTTTTTTTGTTTCCAGGGACTTTGAGTGGGTTTCTTTGGGGAAATTGTGTTTTTATCCCCTTGAGCAAAAGCAGATGAAGAAACCACTTAGTGGGGTGGGATTAGATGAAGCCTCAGCAGCAGGAAGTAGGTTTCTGAGTTAGGCCAAGACCATTACATTTTCCTCTGAAAAGAGCATCCTTTTCCCTACTTGGACAATAATTCAATTTTTTGTGTGTGGGTGGGTTTGGTTTTTTTTTAATTTTTGCAGAAAACCTTTATCATTTTTTGGCATGTGCCTCCATTGTGTCTCCATTGTGCCTCCATTGCCCAGGAGCAGAACACCTCCTGTGGAAGCTGGATGGAACTGCTGGAGTTGTGTTTCGTGGTTAAAATTAATACAGCCAGTAAGAGACAGTTTCTTGTCTTGGTTTAGAGAGTACACACAAATCTGTGAGGAATATGACTGCTAATCAAGATGGAAACAATAAAAAAGTTGTAAGGACTTGGTTAATCCTCTTTGCTCTGACAGAGTTAAACTTCTCCAGGTCTCTGATAAGATAGGACTGGTTTTCTTTATCTATTGTTTTTTTTTTTTTAATGTTCAAGGCTACTGAAATGCAGAAGGGCCACATGGCCATTTAAGCTAAACAATGTGCAAAATCTTTCTTATATTATCACTAACTGCCCCGAGGGGGTGGGGGGAGAAAGGTTGTTTAATCATTAGAAGTCACTTAGCAGCAAATGGCAGTTCACTGTCTCTATCAATTTACAACAAAAGATTGGGGCCGTATCTTTGTGAGGCCTTTTTCTAATATGACAGTGCACATATTTCATTCCCCTTTAAGTCATCCGGGATATCTTGCATCTCACTGCATGTCACCAAACTGTGGGGCCATGCTAGTAAATAGGGTTTTTTTTTCCATATGCATCTGGTCCTACACCAAAATATAGAATTTTTCCCTGGAACACAGGAAACCACTGTGTCAGCAGCAGCTAAATCCCGTTGTTGTTCTGTGGTTTGTTACAGTTCAGAGGAGAAAGCACTGGAGGGGTGAGAACAGTAGGGTCTGTTTTTTGTCCTGTCCTCGTCTAATATTTGACCTTCAGCAACTCATCTTACCTCTATCTTCCCTCCCACCCTCGATTTGTATGTAGTGGCTGTAGTCAACAGGGGCTCCAGAGGCTTTGGGAGGTTCATCTCAGCCGTCTAAGACACCATGTAAATGTGATCCTGGGCCTTGGCTAATTAGCTCTGCCCCTCGTCAGGACTGTCACAGCACAGCTCTGTGCTGACACACTCACACTGCTTTTTAGCTTGAGAACAGTCTCAAGGATCTGCTCTCAGTAGTGTATGCAGAGAGTAAGTAGTGCTGCCCTCCAGCAGGTCAGGGAATCATAGAGTCAGAGAACATCCTGAGTGGAAAAGGACCTACAAGGTTCATCCAGTCCAACTCCTGGCCCTGCACAGGACACCCCAACGATCCCACCCTGTGCCTGAGAGTGTGTTCCAAACACTCCTGGAGCTCTGGCAGCCTTGGGGCTGTGCCCATTTCCTGGGGAGCCTGGGCAGTGCCCAGCACCCTCTGGGGGAAGAAGCTTTTCCTGATATCCAACCTAAACGTTCTCTGAACAGCTTCCTGCTGTTCCCTGGGCTGGAAAGAACCCAGGCCTTTTCACTTTGCTGCCTGCTTCCATCTAAGTGGAAAAGATTTGCCTAAATTTTTTAAGGAGAGGGGAAGCTCCTTCTTGTAGAAACCCTTTTAGGTTCAAACTACCATCTGATGCCATCACTTAATTTCCCCTTTTCCCCAATGCCTTCTCTTTGTGTTTCTCTCTTGTTGTCAATACCTTTGGTTCAGAGGATTTCTCCAGTGCCCTTCTCTTTCTCTCTGCAGGCTGAGACTTCTTGAGCACTGTACAGAGAAGATGGCTGGGGTGACACTTGCGTGACAAACCATTGCTGTGGATATATCTATAGCAGGAACAGCAGCTCGTGTTTTCCTCTGCCAAGGACAGATGACAGCAAAGGGTATTTAGTGATTGTGCTGAGGAGAAAACATGTGCAAAGCAATCTGGCAAGGCTGGCACCACGCTGCTGGGATTCCAGCAGGGAGGGACACTCCCAGTGACCTCCCTGCAGCTCTTTTGGGATGGATTGCCCAGGGAGATGGTGGCGTCACCATCCCTGGAGGTGTTTAAGGAAAAACCAGACGTGGCAGTCGTGCCATGATCTGGTTGACAGGGTGGTGTTCCGTCACGAGTTGGACTCGATGATCTCAGAGGTCGTTTCCAACCTAATTGATTCTGTGATTCTTCTGGCCCTGCAGTCGGGAGTTCAGTAGGTTTCAAAGCCAGGAGGTTTATCGCACGATTTTTTGGCCTCCTATACAGGACCTTACAGATTTTTAGCCCGTTATCACTAGACTAAATTCACTGATAAGCTGCCGGTGCCCCGCAGCGGGCTGAGAACTGGCACCCCGTGGCTTCCAGTGCCACGTTGGTCGCTAAACCTCGTCGGTGAGCTGCAAGCGCGGCACACCGGGGAGAGCGGGGAACCACGGGGTCGCCAGCGCCGGGGGCTGCCTTGGAACTCGCTGGCCTCGAACAGGCACTTGCAAAGAGCGAGAAGCCCGGGAAGCGCCCCGAGCCGAGCCCCCGGTGCCTGGCGCGGCGGGGCGGCCGGTGCCTGGCGCGGCGCGGGGGCGGCTCCGCGTCCNGGGCCCGCCCGCAGCGCCCGCGCTCCGCCGGCCATGGCGGCTGCGGGGCCGCCGAGGGGCCGCTGCCGTCCGCAGGACGGGGCCGCGCCGAGGGCACCGCGCTCTATCCCAGCTCCGTTTGACTTTATTTGACCCTCTCGCTTTATTCTGTCCACGGTGCTCCCCCAGCGCCCGCGCGCCGCTCCCGGCCTTCCCGGGGGTTTTGTGGTGCTCCTTCCCCGGCGCCGCTGGCAGCGCTGCCGCGGCTCTCGCGGCCCGGCGGGTCGGGCAGCGGCAGCCCCGAGCGGTGCCGTGTCCCCCGCGCCGCCCGGTCACCGTGCGGGGCGCCGAGCATCTCCGTTCCCCCGCGGTTGCGTAACGCGCCCGTCCCACGCGTGGCCGAGGAGACCGAGCCCCCCCCTGTTTTCTGCGGGTCAGTCTTCTCGCGGATCTTTTTTAAAAGCAACCCCCCTCCCGAACCGCGTGTTTTCCCCCCAAATTTTGATCTCCTGAGTTGCGGTCACTTCCTGGTCGTGTTTTTTTCTGCACTGCTTCCCCCGTGGTTCATACATCGATCAGCCGCCCTTCAGAAGGGAGGGGTTGTGAACTTGGTAAACATAAACAGTGATCCAAGAAGAGCTTTAATGGTTATTAGATATTGTGATAATTCTTGAATAACGCCTTCACGTGGGGATGGCGTAAGAACCTAAAGAAAGGTTAAAAGTACAATTACAGTGGGAGTGATTTCTTCTCGGAATTACTTCCTCCAAGGCCTTACTTGAAACAGTAAGCGTAGCTTTTAATTTCTTCAGTAAACCGAGGTTATTGACTTGTGCCATGCGGCTCCCAGTTGGAAAAATCTGCTTGGATCAGCCGGACAAGTGGGTCTAAGGCTCGTCCTGCGAGGTGCTTCGTACAACGCCCAGCAGCCGCGTGTGTCTCTGCTCTGTTTTTAAATAACCGGCTTGGATGGGACTGTAAAGCTCAGCCCCAGCAGCCCGGAGCGTGTTGCGGGCTGTGTAACCCGCCTGCGAGGCCGTGTAAGTACTCCAGGGGCTGGCCCTGCCCTGCTGGCCGCTGTCCTGGCCGTGCCACAGCGCTCGGCATCCAGTTTTGGTGGCTGGAGATATCCAGGGGAGCTGTGGAACGGGCGAACGTGCGGCGCAGGCTCCAGCCGAGAGTCCTAATGAGTGTTCGCGTAGTGCTTCGTGTTTTCTCGGATGAAAGGTTTTACATAATTGGCCATTATAATTGTCTGTCACCCCCAGAGAAGAGCCAAAAAAAAAAAAAAAAGACCCCTTAAAAACAAGCGTGGAGGTAGGTAGTAGTCTTAAAAGTCCAAAGTCTAAATGCTTTTAGGTTGTGAATGCTGTTACTTCTGGGTGTGGAGACAGCAAAATGACTGAGTAAAAAAAAAGAATCTAATTCTGTCCTCCTTTTGAGCCATTTGATCAGCATCATTGGGACAAACGACATCCTGCTTGCATTTGAGCTGCTTGTTCTTCCGTGCCCAGAAGAATTCCTAATGTGACTCTGGTTCTACTGGTGTTAATGTTTTTAGTGTTTTTTTTTTTCTTTTGAAATCTTAACTGGAGCCTTTTACAGTGTTTTGATTCCTTTTTAATAAATGGCTAATCCCTTGCTGCAGGGGATGGGAGTGTTTTGAACGCAGCATTTTTGGGTCCTGAGGGGAGGGGGAAGGGAGCGCCTTGTGTTGCTTTCTAGCAGGCACCCGCCTTTCCCCAGCCTGACTGAAAGGGCCTTATTGACTGATTTTGAAGGTAACCTGCCCAATTCTCCTCTTACATGCTCAAACCCATAAATTTGCTGTAGCACAGAGCCTTTGAGGGGAAGAAATGGAATGTCAAGGAGCCTGGGCTTCATCACGAGCAGCCTGGTAACAAAGGCACTGTCTGTTAATTGCATCGTGCTTATCAAAATCTCCCCTCCTAATGACAGAGTAACAATTTAATAGGTGTGAAAAGTTGTGGGATTTGATTTAATACCACTGTCTTAAAATCATCCTGCATGCTCAGTATGACTAAGTTGTTGCTTTCATATTTAATTGGAGAGCGACCAGAGGCTGAGGAGAAAGCTGGAGATGTTTCACTTGCACTAAATGCTCTTTAAAATCTTTTCCCCATTTGGAGAAGGATTGTGAAGAATTGTGAGTGGCGTGTTAAGTGCTAAGCTGCAGCTGAGTGACTTACAGGTTATAAAACATCCTTCTGCATCTCTTAAATTTGGAAGCTCATCTTGAAGCTTGTGCTGCGGGTGTTTCTCACAGTGTTCCCAGGCTGGTCTGCAGCTCAGGAAGGACTGTGGTTTTGGGGTGTGGAGGTGCCAGGTTAGGTTTGGGCGATGTGAAGGTTAGCAGTGTATAGTGGATGCACGACACTGCCTGGGTAATAACACCCCCTGAGGTTCCAGGTGTCAACACCTTCATCACGATGTGTTATTTTCACTTCTCGGTGCCCTGTAGCATAACCCAACCAGCATTTTGGTATAATCCTCACACAGAGGTTGTTGTGTTCCCAGCAGATCGGGTATTTTTCCATATTCCTAGGTTTCAGAGAAGAGAGGAGCTTTTCTTGGATCTGATGGTTGAGTCTATAATGAAAACACAGAACTGATCCTAAATCTACCATGAAAGATAATATAGCCTGGGAAGCATCTCTCTTGCCCTTGTCTGCTGGGATTTTTTGTCTCTTGTGGGTTGTTTGGTCATTGGATTTATCACTGGGTGCTCCTATCCATAGATGTGAGCTTTTGAAGGAAATACTGGTTTAGTGAAAGTTGTGAGTTACAGATCCTCTTCCCAGCTCTGTAAGCTCTGCAGGAAGGAGGGCACAGGAATACTGCCTTGGTATGTCTGGCTGCTCCATTTTTATTTGTACCATATTTTACTGGCTTGTTTTCTAAGCTATTTTGATTCTATTAACTTATTAAACTTAGTCTGTTAAAGTCAGTGTGACAGTCTTTCTTTAATGTAGGAATGTTGTCCTTTTTTTCAAATGTCCTTTTTTCACCCCTGAAATATGAAACAGAATAATTGTCTGTAGTTCAGATTCTGCCTGTAATTGTCAGATTTGTGTTTGAAATTCACATTGTAGTTGTGGATTTAGTGTTTATTCCCCAAATAACCTTTTTTTTTTGTCTTTGTTGTGGAAGGGGAATATCTGCTGTATCACTCGCTAATCCTGCTGTTGCAGTTTTATGCCTAGAGCATAACTGGAGCAGTATTTACCACTGTAGGCATGATGGTTGGTTTATTTAACTATTTTGGGTATCAAACACAGAGAAATCACAGCAGGACCGTCTGGTGTAGGCACAGGATGAGCACCAGTGGTACCATGACCTGGCTGTCCAAATTTGGGTGTCTGCAGAGTCATTGCAATGGGTGTCAGGGAGAGATGCATTAAATATAGCTCAGGTGTGCCCCAACATGTTGCAGCTGCTCCTCCTCTTGCAGTACAGGGCTAATAGGAATGTTTACATAGATCACCTTCCTACACATCCCAGTTCAACTACCTCTCTGGTAGCAAGTTGCTGCTGGGCAGCCACATGAGTGCTTAAAGCTGTTTGGAGAGTAGAAATAAACTACAGAGGGATGCATAAATGGCTGTTAATAAAGTGTCAGCTTTAAAAAAAAAATAGAAATGGCTGACTGGTATCTTGGGGAGCAGAAAATAGTGCTTGGTTTTTTGGTTTTTTTGTTTTGTTTTTTTTTTTTTTACTGTGTGATTAAAAAATAATCCTGCTTTAGAAGCTGCTCTGTCTGCAGTTCACAGCGAAGTGATGGCATTTGGGTGGCAGGGAGGCAGAATTCCTGCCAGTTAAAATCTTGCTGTCCTAATGTGCCATTCCGTGCAGTGCTTGGAAGCTGATATACAGTGTTCTTCTGCCTTGCAGCCAAACAGCTAGTGATTAAAAATTCAGCAGATGCTGTGGTTCACTTAACTACTTGTTCTTGCATCATTCAGGTCATATCACACAATTAATGTTGCTAATGTTCAATCTAGCTTTTTTTTCCTCTAAGAATGGAAATTATCTGAACTACCATGGGATTTACAGAACTGTTTTGGCAGGAATTTGGCTATGCAAAGTAAGTTATTCAGACTGTTTTTGCCCTTCCCCTAACTTGGAGAATCTTCTTTTGATTTCAGAAATATATTTGTTCGTGCCAGACAGGGCTGTAATTTCTGCAGCTTTTCTGACTTTAAAAAATCAAAGTATTTTCTTTTGATTGCTTTGAGATAAATGAGACTCCCTAGATGAGAAGGAAGAGGGGGAGAGCACGATAGGTGTAAGTGCTTGCTTTCTTACTTAAACTCAGTGTTTCATTTGGCCACAGAAGTATTTTTGTAAGAGAATTCTCATTTTGTTGCGGGCAGGGTTTCTGCTGCTTTCAGTACATCCACTTTTAACTTGCACAATTTTGGTTAATAGTATTCAATCCAGGGTGTCACTTACTTGACTTAGAAATTAGCATTAAACTTTACCTTCCCCTCCCTATGTTCCTTTAATTATGTATGTTTTGGGTTCTTTTTGTAACACACACATTCTAGAAATCTTTTCTGGGCTGCCTGAAAGTAATACTCATGTAGGAAGAGACTTGTAGTTTGTTTTTACTTCTTTTACCAGTTTTCTGCTTGGAAGCTGGTGTTTAGGAAGAAGCTTATCCACTTTCTTTGTGATCAGTGCAGTAGCTTGGTTTTGGTTGCCTTCCCTGCACCTTCTCAAGACTCTCCTGCTGCTGCTGGGTGGTGCCCCCTAAACTGGATGGATGTGTTGATATGAGCCTTCATGGCTTGTGCTGTTCTAAGAAAGATAAAATACAGCCTGACACCAGAGAAAAATTTCTGGGTCTTTCAGTGTCTTTGAGAGGAACTTGCTGTGGTGAGGCAGCTCTGGGCTCCCGAGCTGGAGAAATTAAATTGACAATATGGAATCAGGTGGAGTATTTTGGTTAAGGGCACACAGGAGGTTCAGCCCTCGCTGGAGAGCTGCAGGGCTGAGGGGGAGGTTGTGTCTTTTGAGGTGTGAAGCAAGGGGCGAATCCATAATGGGAAAGGAAAAGGTGAATTTGTATCACAGAGTGTATGATGGCTGTGCCTGTGAACCAGGTTTTGGAGAAGCAATGGGCAAACCCAGGAGCCTTTGCTGACACATGTTGTTTAGACTTGCAGTTTGGGTGACTTTTTGTGATCTGTCAATTAGCACATCAAGAGGATGTATTTTCAGTCAAAGAAGACTTTTTCTTTGGAAAAACCTGTTTGGACTATTAACTCTAAATGTACTTTGAGAGAACTTGTCTCAACCAAGTTGTCAGCAATCAGTTTGAAAAATGAAGTCTTAAATATGTAAACCTTCCTCCAGCCTCTTCAGTGTCCTATTCAGAATGATGGAAAAGGATTCAGGCTGGCTTTTGCTTATTTCTGCTTCCATGAATGCATATATCCAATGTGCTGTACTTTCAGAATTGATATTCAGGATAACATGTTTAATCTTCAATAGCTTCTCACATAGCTAATTCCATCTGCTGAAGAAATAAGAGTGAGGCTAACTTCATCACTTATTTGGGACCTGCTTTTTGCTGTGCTAATTACTATGTATGAACTTTGGAAATTTGCATAATTTTTTGGCAAACCTAAGCGGCAGCCATTTAATTTAGAATTTTTATTAACTTTAAACATCCCTAGCAACTCCTAAGCTACTTCTGGTTCATTTTGTGGTTTTGGTGTTTTACAGGGTTTGATTTTGAAAGCTTCAGTAGCTTCTTTTGTCTTTTCCTTGCAAGGACTTTATATAAGCAACAGCAGCTTGCTGCCATTTCCAGTAACTTTCAACCTGCAATGTGACAGTAAATTCCTTCTGTCATTCAGATAAAAAAAGTGTCGAAGTTAAGTTCTTGTAAAAAAAAAAAATCTAAAAAAATAAAATTAGAAGGTAGGTTTTGGTTTCTTGTCTGCAGTGTGACAAGAGCACTTGAAATATTTTAAGAGTAGATTTATTTCCAAGAGTAACCTTGGGGAAACTGGGGCATGTCAAGTCTGGTCCTAATTCTGGTAAAAGCTGGTCTTATGATGTGAATTTTTAAGCTCCAAAGAGTTTGGATGTAAATTCATCATTGCAGATAGCTACTAAATGTTCTTTCTTACTCAAAGACTGTATTTTGACATATTTTCAGCTTCTCGAGTTGTCTAGCCATGCCTTTTCCACTTGGTTTGCTTTTGTTTTTGTGACCTCCACCTTTCACTGATTTTGCTGGTTGGCAGTCAGTGGAGGTGGATAATCTGTAAAATATTGAAGCAGTTGGAATTTTTATAGCAAAAAATACTGTCTGCTTTATTGGAATGCTGTCATTTGGAGTCAGCTGTTACATGCTGATTTTCTTTTGGAGGCAATAGACTGGATTAATTTTAAAATGAATTATTCGTGCCCACTTTCTGTCTCAGTACCATCAGAAACTTCCTATGTTGCTCTGTGCAGTTGCACTCCCGAGTCTTTGTCCCTCTTTTCTCATCCCTCTTGCTCTGTTGACCACTTAAAAATGCAGTTTCTTCCTCAGGATGAACGGGGTTATGTTGCCAGACTCTTTAATTCCTCTCTAATTGGCAGAAAGCCAAGCATAAAATCTTCTTCATAAGTCACCCTAGAGGTTTCTTTGTATGTGCTGTTATTTTCTTTGCGTGCTAACATCACTGAAAATACTTTTTCTTTTATTTTTTTCCCTCCCCCAAGTCTAGACCTGGCATAATTATGTTCGTGTGTATGTGTAGGCTTGGGTGTTGCCACGCTGCAGCCCAGCGGGCAATTTGAAGTCCTTGGGCAGTTTTAAGACCAAAATTTTCTTGTAGCATCAAAGGCAGCACTATCCCCTCTGCATCTAGGGAGGTGAAGTAATTTTCTGGTGTATCTGAACTTCAAAGGCAAGCTCATGGCTTGTGCCTGTGGTCTGGCTTTCTGAGATGTGTCATACTGGAGGCTATATTTTAAAAAAAAAGAGTTTGGACCCTGGGTTCAAGTAGGACTCGTGCATCAGTGATAGTGGCTAGTGTTGATTGTGGATTAATTATGTTAATGTGCTTCCAGAGCACCCCAGTTCTCTTTTCATTTCTGAAATTCTTCATTGAGGTCTTTGGTCTGAGCTTCACCTTTATTGCCAAGTCTAAAAGTCCTTTCCATCGTGAAGCCTTTGCTCTTGTGTTGGGCCTCTCAATGTTTTTATTTCTTCAGAGCTTCTATGCTTCCTCCCACCCCGACTGCTGAGACTGAGACAAGCTCCCTGGAAATGTACCTGCAAAACTGCCCCTTTTTCTCCTGCTCAAAGGCAGCTCTTGCTTTGCCATGATGCCTACTGTGATTTTTCCTGTTCATTTCCCTTCCTGACCTCCTGCACTTGTCCTGCTGCTGGGGAGAGGAGGATCCACTGCTGAGCAATGAGGGCATGCAAGGCATGGCACCTTGAGACAAGCGTCAGGCACCTGGGAAGGGAATTCTAGAAGAAACCTCACCCTTAAGGAAATCTTGATGCCTGAAATGCCTGAAAATGGGTTTATACACCTCAGTTTGACCATCAGGGCACCAAAGCTTGCCAGCAGGTGTGGGACTGTCTGTTAGTTCCTTGCATTTTTTCACTTAATTTCCTCTCTAAAGAAGGATGACACTCTACCATTGTTAGGTTTGTTGGTTTTGGTTTTTTTTTTAATGAGATAACTTTATCTTAATAGACAGATGAATGAAGTGATGCAAAGAGTGCTTGTTTTTGCAGCTGAAATCTCTGTGAATCTGCTGCTCCTTCTGAAACTGGGGCTGTGGGAGGATTACTGATAGCAATGAATCCATCTTCTGTGGTGTTAAGGAAAAAAAAAAGTCCCTGTGTTTCTCTTAAAGTGCTTATAGTTTTTTTTAGCTGCAGTAGGACTGCAGATGTAGTCATATTAAAATATAAACCAGCTCGCTTCGAATTGGTCTCTCAGCAGAAGGAGTTGGAGACGTGACTTTGGTAGAAGTTACTGGGAATTCTCTTTTTAATGCAGCTTTGCAGCCTGTGCTGTGGATGGGAGCCCAGAGCAGTCTGAGTCATGCTTCCTCCATGGAGAGGACATGGGATGCCACCAGCAGTGGACTAAACCAGTTTTCCTAATGATTGCTTTGTTCAGCTTTAGCTGCTTATGGGGTTGTTAAGATGGTGTCAGCTGATGTGTCAGCTGGAGGCCATGGGGTAAATTGTAGGATAAAGAGCAGTAGTTTACATGCTTTTGTAGCAAATGTCTCTGCAGCATTCTGCACACTCTTCTTGCCTTAAAAGGTGTTTTTTTAGCCCATTTTCCTCGTTTGGATCAGTAGATGTATGGAGCAAGGAAAGGGTTGTGTATGGATTTTGTGAGGTTAACACAGCTTCATCCCTGGCTTGACTGAATCCTACAAAGTGAAGGCACCAGTGCATCCTGCAGGGATGACCCGTTTTCTTTGGGAAAATATTTTTAAGAAATTGGGAAGAACTTAGGAAAATGTTGAGGAAGAAGTAAAAGCTGAGTGAAATTCACTCAATTGAGTGAATTCACTCAGTGAAAATTGTGTCTCTAGTGGACCTATACAGAGCAAGTTTATTGATGTTGTTTTAATGGTGGTTTTAAGGTTATTTTTATATTTATACTTACACTTTATTTTAAGGATTTGGGGAATGTCCCCTATCCCCTAGCTCTCCCCTGTGTTCCTTGGGTCACAGATAGAGACTTTACAGGGATATCTGTAAGGCAGAGGCTGCTGAGAGAAGCCTTGTCTTTAATTAGACCAACGGATATCACTGGGGTGGAGGGGAAGAGATGAGTGAGCTTTTGAGCCTGAATAAATGTCAGATTGTATTTTATCAGAATTGCAGTTTGGAGTCAGGGATTCACTGAGTTTCCATTTGGCTGTGGGCTGTCTGGGGCCTTTTTGCATCTTCCATCTCTTAGCTGCAGTTGTGGGAAAGTTGCATATACCACTTTACAGACATAAAGCAGAGCTCTTTAGGGGAAGGAACGGTAAATGAGCCAGGGAAAATGAGCCAGGCTGGAGTCAGTAAAACTACCCAGAGTGCCAGCAAGTGATACCTGTGTCCTAAATTTAATATAGTCACTTCCCAGTGGTCATGCCCAGGAGGATTAGTGAGAGATGCTTTAACCTAAAGCTACTAGGAGCAGCAGTGCTTTTTTTTTTTCTCTCCTCTCAAAAGTGGTTTGCTTTTACTAGAATAGCTAAATGCAGGCATGTTAAGCTTAATATATATGTGTGTGTGGGTACCTGAGAAAGCATCCCATTAGGTAACCCTGTAACTTTCTCCTGGGGAGATGCTGACAATATCACCTTTGCTGCCAGTCAGAGACAAGCCAGGCTTGTTAGCAGCTTGTAAGTGGCAGCCCTACTTTGCTTTGTGGGTATTTTAAGTGGTGAGGGTAGCAGAGCTCCAGGGAGAGGTGATAACGTCTGTGCTGGTTTTCTTCTTGATAGGGAGGTGGCGGAGGAGGAGGAGATAGGACTAATTGCATACCTTCCAATTCCAGTTACTTCATTACAGAATAATCATTGGAGCAGCCCTGCAATCTGCTCTGATAGCAGATAAGTGGCGTGGCTCGCAGCACTTCAATCTAAACAAAACTTAAGTGCTTTTTCCTTTTTCCCTGGAGTGAAACTGTAATTTCGTTATGTGAATGTTAGCCAGGACAAAGTTGTTTTTGCAGCTGTCATGATGATTCTCTGGGCTTTGTGTTAGAGGTATGTCCCCAGTGTATGTAGCAAAAAATATCCTAAAATACTGCATTCCCTTACCTGGAAGCTTCAGTTGAAGGCTCTCCAAATGTTTGCCAGGTGAAGATCTGTTTAGCTTTGACGTTAGATGTCTCAGAGGGTTTCGATATAAACCAGTGAAAGTTTGGATGATATTCCTTTCCATAGCAATACATGTTAATTAGCTTCTCTGTCTGCATCAGGCCCTGAAATAGTCAAGTGAAAAAGCCTGAGCACATCTCTGCTGCTTCAGAATACGAGTCCCTCTGGTAAGGGTGGTCACATTGAAGCATTGCCTCATTTTGGTTCTCTGGTGTAGAAATGGTGTTAAATGCAGCCCATGTGATGCAAAAGAAAATTATCAGGCAGAGCTTGGGAGAGAGATTTTGCCTTTCCTTGAAATGGGGTAAAAGTGAATTTGTACTCCAGGCTGAACTCTGGGAAATCATAAAATCCCAGAATGTTTAGGCTGGGAGGGACCTTCAAGCCCATCTTGTTCCAACCCCCTCCCATGGGCAGGGACACCTTCCACTATCCCAGATTGTTCCAACCCCATACAGCCTGGCCTTGGACACTTGCAGGGATCCAGGGGCAGCCACAGCTTCTCTGGGCACCCTGTGCCAGGGCCTCATAAAATACCTGGAACTGCTGGTGGTGATGATGACTTTAAGGTACCAATTTAAGGCCACAAGTGCACCCAGACAAGTGCCTGGACTTTGCACACTGCAGTACTGGCCAAACCTTAAACTCTCTTCAGGCTCATTTTTTTCTGGACTGCCACAGAACCATTAAATCCGATCCGTTCCTAAAAAGACAGCTGACTGTGCAATCTGAGCCACATAAAATTCTTTGTCTCTGCTTTGGACTTGAATGGAAAAGTAGTTTGTTTTCCCATTAAATTGACCTCAACTGTCGCTGCCCCAGAGGGGGTCTGTTCTTGCAGGCTCTGCTTGGCCAGGAGGCAGAGCATGCTTGGCTCTCCCTGGGTTTTGCTGCAAGCCTGCTAACTCACTCCAGGACCATGGGAAGATGGTAATGCACTAAGGCAGGTATTTGTTAACAGGTTAGATGTTTTGGGAAAGAAAATGTAATATTTAACTTTGTAGAAGTTAATGGTTTTGTAAGTTCAGGCTTGGTTGTGTTGGTTGTAACTTGGCTGATAGGGTTGATGGTGTAGATCCAACTGCAGCATTAAGCTCTGGGAATAAATAAGGTCAAGTGGTGGTGAATTTCAAAGGAACCAAGAGTACAAGGTCCCCTTAATTGAATCTTACATTTTTAGGGTGGTTTTCAGAGGGAAAGGCCCAAACATGCTTTGCAAACCAACCTGTGCATTGTGTACTGTAGTGGATCCATGCTTTGATAGGAAAAGTGTGACTTTTTAATGAGATGAACTGCATCACATTCTTTTTCAGAAGAGGTATTTATTTATTTGTATTGGGGAGAAATACATTTTTCCTGAGTCTGTTGCTGATTAGACTCCTGTATCCCTTTCTAGCCACTGATGTTTCAGGGACAGGAGGCTGGCAGGTTGGATTGGGTATTGCCTAGACAAAAATGAGGTTCAAGCCTGGCATGTTACCTGGCAGGGCTGCCTGACCCCCACTGCTGGTGATGTTGACTCACAGTGCTCTTTGCTCATGGTTTGTTGAGGAGAAGGTTTTAGGATGTGTGTCTCATGTAGGAGCATAGGTGCCACGCTGCCTTTTTAAGAGGTTGGGTGCCTTGACTTTGTAGGGAAAAGAAGCCAAAAAATGGGCTGTGATATCTTTCATGCTGGCCAAGCTGCTTTGAGGGTAATCCAGGTGGGAAGGGACTCAGCTATGGACAGGAGGTTCACTGGTTAGTCAGGAAGCATCAGCAAAGCACATCTTCTTCCTAAGAGTGGGCAGAATTCCTCCACCTATAAACCCCATCACATGCACCCAGCCTTGGCTCTTCTCTGGCTTCTGTTTGCCTTTTAATAGCTGCAGAGTGCCTTGGTGCTTCCTTGTTGTCTTCCTAGTGTTTGGCTCAGGGGTTTGGTGGCTGCTCTGATGCTGGAATCAGTGCATGGGAGCAGGTGGGTACTTGGTGAATGTCCATGGGATTACACTGGTGTGTTTGTGACCTGGGATGGCTGCACTGGGACTTTTCACGTGCTTCCATATCCAGTACTCAGTTACCATCCATCTTCACTGCAGAAAATGAATTGAAGGCAAATTGTTACTGGAGACTTTTCTAGGGAAAAAGTTTTTAATGAGTACCTGAAGGGCCACAATCCTATGGATTGTGTGTGGTGTCATGTAGCAGTGAGCAGGTTTTCCTTATTGCAGAAGCTGGATTGATTCCTCGGGGCTGGATAGTATCTGATTTTTATATGAGGGAGGGGGAAAAGTTGTCTGACTTTAATCTGAATTTACTAGGTACTTAATAAGAAAGACCTCTGCCCTGAGTGCCTTGCTCAGCCTGTGTTGTGTTGCAGGAGCTCCATGGAGATGAAGCCTGCTGGCTTTATTTTGCTCTGAAATCCATTTGGCTCAAAATTGCTTCCAGAATCTCATCCTCCCTGGTACTTCAGACTTGTGACTGGGTAACCTGCTGAGTGTTAAGGGTTGTGGCAAAGCCTGGGTGCTTTGGTGGCTGAGAGGTGACACTGGCGCGTGGAACTCGTCCTTCAGGTGACAGGCAGAGGCACATTTCTGAGAGCTGTCTGCTTCTGCCTGTCTCATCCCTTTATAATCTGCAATTTATATTTAAAAGTAGGGGGATTTAAGTTGTTTTCTGTGCAGTTGTGGCCCGTGGGAGCACAGCCCGTGGCTGTTGTGGTGTTTGGCCCTGGAGCTGCCTTGGTGGCCGATTGCGTAAGCGAGCGAAGGTATTCGCAGCAGTCACTTGGAAACGGGGATAATTCAAGTCTCGATCAAGCTCAGGCTCAAACAGGTTATGGAATTTATTTGTACAACACCAGTGGGGTGTGTGACACTGCAGAGCCAAACAAACAGTGGTTCCCAGCCCCAAGGCTTGTGTTGGGTGTTAGATAACGAGGGATGGGGTAATTACAGCCAGGGACATGGGTGGAGGGGTTCGAAGTGGGTGAGGGCTACATCCGTGTGGAGAACATGAAATGTGCCTCGTTAATGGCAGTGTGAAGAAATTATGGGTGAGTCAGGGGTTATGGGGAGGCTGGAGGTCAGCTCTGCAGAAGGAAGTGTTGTCTGAGTTATTGGAGACGCGTGGATTAATAAGGGAAAGCGGAAGGAGGCAAAATGAAACCAGCCAAGCGTGCGGGGAGGGGCCGGGTTACGTGGAAGCTGACGTACAACAGCAGTGGCACTCCAGGGGCTTGAGGAATTTGGGTGTCAGAACAGCCACTGGGAATCCACACTCAGACCCCAAAACATGTGTGCTTGATGGGAGCAGAGGAACAGGTAAAGAAAGGGATCCACTGTGGCTTCTGGGGGCTTTGCGGTCCCTCCTCTCTGCTATCTGTGCTCCCTGGGCTCTCATGGTGCCAAATTGGCTTCTGCCCAGCCACCTCTGCTTTTGCTGGGCTGTTTTTGGGGTGTACTCGATCAGTCAGCACTGAAGACCTTGAATTGGTGGTTCTCCACGTCAGCAGTGCATGGGTTGTTGTTCCCATGTGCCCTTTGCTCTGGGCAAACTGGATCTTTTGGGTTTTAGGAGCTGGGTAGTGGTTGTTAACACCATTACTGTGTCACTAATTTCCTTTTTCCTTCCCTTTTGCTCTTCAGAAATGCCATTCTCGTGAGTGTGTAAGGAACCTACAGACCTGTAATGTCTAACCCTACATGGAATAACAACTCTTGGAAGGTACCGCCCTTTTTTGACTACATAGCTTTGTTACAGGTTGAGTTAATGATGCGCTGATATTTGCTTCAAAGCTTGAAATTGAAGAACTGTGTCTTATGTAATGCTGTCCCTTTAAAAGGGCTGACAGTGTTGTGATCCTCCAGTCTCTAATTTCCAGAAAAACTGGGTGCAACCCAACGCTTGGTTCAGGGTGCTGAGGGGCCATCCCTGTTTCTCTGTGGATGATGATGCCTATAGGCAGCTCTGGTGTTGCCTTAGGAACAGATGGTGGTTTCTATTCAGAGAGCTGAACTGAGCTTTCTTCATACTTGGTGGCCATCCTTGGAAACATATTGCCCTTCTTTTTAGTGATACATGATGGTTTGCCCGTTTCTTCAATTCAGTGACCTTCTGGATTGTCTTTCTTGAGGCTTCTAGGCATATTTATAAAGAATATTGTGGTGAAGTGCAGTTACACTTTAACATTTAGATTGAAATGTCTTGGCTGTTCGTGCTGCATTAACCAGCTCTGAGGCGTTGGCTTGTTCTGCTGTCTGATCCCGCAGTGATGCCATAATACTGAATTTTGGACTGCCCTGTGCATTGCCATGGCAACAGACTGATGTCACACGCTCAAGGACATGACTTCAGTGCACGATCATGCAGAGGCGCAATCAGATTTGTGGAGGAGAAAGCTGACTAATGCACATCTCAAAAGCAAACAAGGGGAATGCAGGTTACAGCTGACCAGCCAAGGTGCCTCAGTGTGAAAGTTCCCCGCTTAGAGGAGGGGCTGATTCTGTCTCTAAGACAGGAACAGTTGTCTTGATGAGCTTCTCTTCACCATGGAGAAGCAGAGGAGTTGCAGGTCTCCTATGTCTTTAAAACAGGTGGTGGAAGAGATCGTCGTTTCTGGGGTGGGGAAATGCTCACTGGTTTCAGAGCTTTGAAAAGGCACTGCTTTGTTTTAATTTTAAAGACCCTCTCAGTGGTCTTGTAAGCACCCTGAGAACACTTTGACTTGCTTAATGTTGTTCAAACAGTTTAATTGGTTTTCCAAAGCTTTTATTTTATCCATAACATTGGAAGGTGAAAGGGGAACTCCGCATCTGCATTATGGTCACATTTTCCTATATCCTATTAGCAGATTCCAAGATTGTTTAATGTGATCTCCACCCATTTCATTTGGCTGCAACCTTTGCTCCCATGAAAACAAGGCTGATTGTTCTGAATTGCTGTGTGTATGTGCTTTGGCACGGCATGAAGGTACCTATAATAACACAACCATTGTCTGGAAAAAAAGGCAGTTTGCAGTAATAACTACAAATAAAAGGGTGCAGTCCAGGGGCAAGACAGATAATGGTCATTTTCCCACCCACTGCACAGGACAGATTCTCAAACGTGGTCACCCCTCAGCATGACAGGGCTGTGGGCTTTAGCCTGGGATGTGAATAGTGGGAATAAGGGACTGAAATATTTGCACGTTGTTCCAAGTTTCTCTTTCTTGGCCCCGGTTCCGTTGCTCATATCTACGGATGGGGAGACTGAATGACTTTTGCACAATGCCGTGTTTTATTTGCATGCTGTGAGCAGTTTAACAAGTGTGTGTGTGCTAAATGAAGCATTCCCACTTCCACTGAGCAGCTGATGCACCCTTAAAATAAAAAGAAAATTTAAAAAAGAAGTGCCTTTAGGTTGAACAGTGGGGTTTTGAGGGGTGACATTGTGCTGCGTGCCTGAGCGGATGGTGGGTCGTGCCAAGCCTGAATGTTAACTAGAAATGCTGTGAGATGCAGCAAATAACTAACTCACACTCCTTGGTGCTAAAGTAATTTTTGCTCATCTCTGAACTTTGTGGGATAAAAGCTGTTATAGTGCAAGATTTGGAAGTAACGTAATTGTTTTAAATGCTTGGTGTCACAGGAATTGAGGACATTTAGCAGAAACTGACATTTCTTGCAGCAGTTTGGTTGCCTCCCAGGGCAGGAAACTGTGGAGTGGTAAAAAAGAGTCAGGGAAGGAGTTTAACAACTCTCTCTGTAAATCACGATGCTTGAATTCAGATCCTGGCCTTGAGCTGAAAGGACTGGAAGCTCTGCAAGACCCAGTGATTCAAGCTGCTCTGCAGAGAACAAGAAGATAATGGTGATGGACTCTCAGGAAGGCAGCCTTGCTGAAAAGAGAGGCTTTGTGATACGGTCAAGGGGAAGGAAGTCTGGAGAACTCAGAAAAAGAACAGATGTTTTTGGTGGTGGGGAAAAACTTAACTATCCCTGTACTTTGCTCTTGCAGCGGAGCCAGCAGGAGGAACTTGATACCAAACAAAAGTAGGCACACCCAGGATTTAGCAGAGGGATCCTGGAAAGCTGAAAATCGGTGCTTTGGTGCTTTTCTGTTTGACAAATACCTTGTACAGTGGCATCTGGCAGATATAATAATTTATGTGTGTGCAAAGGTGTGTGTAAAACAGCTTGAAGGTGTTAGATGCTTCTCTTTAACAACAATAAAAGAAGTATTGATGTATGAAGTGATAGTCAAAGTGGGGAGCCAAGGGAGATGCTGTTCTCTGAGAAGGAAATCATGACAGAAGATGCATTAAAAAAGAGGGTGAGGTTTTTTCCTAGGGTGTGTTTATGGATGGTGATGACTTGAAGTGTGATAAAACAGATTGCTGATCCTGTGTATCAAAGTACCAGTGGCAATGATTTTTCAAGCTGTTGAAACTTGCATCCACCAAAAAATATATCTATTTTGTTCTTCCTAATAGGTTAATCCACTGCAATTGGCTGTGAAATCAACCTGGGGGAATTTTCCCATCTGTAAGTGATGCACAGCCTCTTTGCTGTCTACTTGGCAACGATACCTTCAGATAATTAAAAGCTGTTTTTTAAATCTATTTTTCTTTCAACTCTTGTTTTTCTGCATCTCTCTCCTTCTCTGAGAGCTGTCAGTCACTCTTCTGGCCAAGGTGTAACAACCAAGATAATATGCTTTTAGGAAAGGAAAACTGCAGATGATCTTTTCACTTTAATTTCTTTAAAAAAAAGCATAAAAACTACAAAACTAGATGAATATGAGGAGCTTTTAGCATGCATGTCACTGCTGCGTTTCTACAAGTAACTAAACTTTCCCAGTCCAGTGTGGAAAACTTTGACTTTCAGAGCTCTGGTGCCACTTGCCCTGCTAAAATCAATAACCAAGGCTCCATGGTTCTCTTAGGAAGCAGTTCCAGTTACCCAGAAATTACAGGAGTTGTTCAGCACAGGGATCCTCTGGTTTCAGCACATACTTTCATTGCTCTGTAGTGTTTTGAGAGGCCGAAGGGTGGGATGCAGCTCCAGTGAATTTCCAGATTCCTAACAGTGTGAGGGACTGTTTTTAATAGTGATGATAAAAACAGCTATTCCCAGTTGGAGGTTTAGTCAGTGGTATAATTATCAGAGCTATGAAATAGTGCAGGGATGGCTCAGGATGGAAAAAGCTAAGGCTTGAAACTTATTTTCTTGAGGGAGCTGTTCGAAATTATTTCCTGCAGGCTCATAGAGAATTCGTGAGAGATGTCAAAGGGTGAGGGCTCAAAATTGGTGATTGCTTTGGTAATTCAGTGTTTGGGCTGGCAAGCTGCAGCTGGCTTTTGGGAGAGAATTGGTTGTTGAAAGCCAGGGTGGTGAGTGGGAGCTCTGGAGTGGCACATTTGGTTTGTAAAGTGCTGAGGATTTCCACAGCAGGGTCACAATCCCCAGCTCCAAAGCTGGCTCACCTAAACAATCCCTTCTAAACCACAGCTGTGGGCTCTTTATTTTCTGCTTCACTTCTTAGTGACTTGATGGGGTTTATTCACATTTTCTCCATTTTGTCCGAGAGGGGGAAACTCTGAGAGGAAAATACTGTTTGTGCTGGAGGGAGCAGTGGGAATATTGGGTTAGAGAGCAATGCAGGTATTTTTTCCTTTTTCTATCTTGATTATAAAGTAATTTTTTGGAGCTGTTAGAGCAGAGACCACAAAGATGCTCTGAGGACTGGAGCACCTCTGCTCTGGAGGCAGGCTGAGAGGGCTGGGAGTGTTCACCTGGAGAAGAGAAGGCTCTGGGGAGAGCTTGGAGCCCCTTCCAGTGCCCAAAGGGACTTGGGAAAAAGAAGGAGTGTGACTTTTTATGTGAGCAGGTAGGGATGGGACAAAGGGGAACAGTTTTAAAATAAAAGAGGAGAGATTTAGAACAGATATTGGGAAGAAATTCTTCTCTGTGAGGGTGGGGAGGCCCTGGCACAGGGTGCCCAGAGAAGCTGTGGCTGCCCCATCTCTGGAAATGTCCAAGGCCAGGCTGGATGGGGCTTGGAGCACTCTGGGGCAGTGGAAGGTGTCCCTGCCCATAGCAGGGCATTAGAACAAAGTGATCTCTTCCAACCCAAACCATTCTAGGATTTTATGTTTTCTGTGTTTTTTCATTAAAAAAGTTTCAAGTCTTTTAAAACGAACCTGAATCTGATGTTTCCAGTGGACTTTAGAAAAGTTGATACTTCCAGAATGGTTATTAACATGGAGAGAATTGCACCAGAATTATTTCTGGTGTCCTCTTATAGGTCTGTGCCACTGAATTTTGAAGAGGAAATGTGAAAAGGGAAAGGAAGAAGCAGAAAGCAGAAGTTGTCACAGTTCATAAGTGTGCAGAAGTTGTCCTTTACTGAAATTTCAGTGCTATTTTGAGCCTTTCTTTTTTCCTTTAGAACGAATTACAGCGGAATTCGTGCTATGCTTAGGGTTTCTGAAATTTTAATTGTGTCAGTTGCTAGGTGTATTGACTACAAAGCTCTGAAAATATCAAACTATTTTTTACTTCAATAATTCTTGAGTTATTAATGGGGAAAAAAAATCTTTAAAAATAGAGCTAAAAAAAGATTAAAGATCTGTGGAATTGGTAGGTTTCCAGATTAGTTTAGATTTTAAACAGTCCTTTGAAACAATCATGCAATAAGATACTGTGTTTAATGTTAGTCTCTACTGCAGTTTACCAGTCAAAACCCCTGAGTTTGTGAAGCAAAGTTGGTTCAGCAGATGTTTTGTGTAATGTTCTCTTGAGGATTTCTATAAACCCAGGTGATACTTTGTCTGGGAAGGATTTGTAATGTGTCCTCTTGGCTGCCTTCTGTCATCATCTTGAGCCCTTTGGCCATAACGTGTCACATGGCTGTGCTTTGGGTGTTCAGAGTCCTTTCTGTCCCTTTAAACGGGTTCTGTGCTTTTTTACAAGCTGCAAAGCAGTTTAGGTTGGGAAATGGAAATACCCTGCTGCTGCTTTGGGATCGTTCACCTGTGTTTGTGTGAGCCCAGCTCTGCTCACCACTGCCCTGTTCCCTCCCTGCTGCTCTGTCTGTGCTTGGATGAGCTCTGCAGGTACCTGGTTCTGGCTGATGGATATTGAGGGGTTTGGGTCGTGCCAAGTGCTGTTGTGAGTCTCCTCTGCCTTGCTGTGCTGTTCCTCCTCTCACTGCTGAGGGTTCCAGCTTTGTGTTGCTGGTGTCCTGTTTCTTTCCCTTTCCGTGCATGAGTTCACACTGCAGGCGTGGAGCTGTAGGAGAGATGCTCGTTCCTGCCAGCCCCAACGATGTCAGAGGGTCCCTCCCAAAGAGGCCTGGTGGCAGTAGAGCTCTGGAGGCCTCTGATTTTGAAGAGTGGCTGCTCCCTGTCCAGGAAACTGGGGCTGAGTCATCTCTCCAGGAGGTGTGTCCTCATCCAGGAGCTGTGTCGCTGGGTCCAGGAGTTGTATGGGAATGTGAGGAGGTTGTGTGGGTTTGTGGGAATGAGAAACCTCATCAGGTTCAACGAGTCCAGGTGCAAGGTGCTGCTCCTGGGTCTGGGCAGTCCCAGGTGTGGGTTCAGACTGGGAGAAGAAGTCATTGAGGACAGCCCTGCAGAGGAGGGCTTGGGATTTCTGGTGGATGGAAGGAGGGCTGTGGCCATGTGCCATGTGTGCTCACAGTGCAGAGGGGTAACTGAGTCCAGGGCTGCTCCAAACAGGCGTGGGCAGCAGGTCTAGGGATGTGATTCTCCCCCCACAGGGTGCCCAGAGCAGCTGTGGCTGCCCCATCCTTGGAAGTGTCCAAGGCCAGGTGGGATGGGGCTTGGAGCAACCTGGGATAGTGGCAGGTGTCCCTGCCCTTGACTGGGGGATGAAAACTGGCTGGAGTTTGAGTCCCTTCCAACCTGAACCTCTCAAGGAATAGGAATAGGAAGAGAGCCCAGGGGCTCAGAAGTCTGAATTCCCCCTGCATCAGGGATCCCAGTGGGGTCTGCACCACCTCTCACAAGAAGTCAGAAGTGAATAAAAGAGGGAGGCTGGTAAGTGGCCACTCTCCATACAAGGAGGGATATTCCTGTCCCTCCTGAAAAGTTGACATTAATAATAAGCTGTGAGTGGTTGTAGTGGGTGACACCCTGCTGCAGGGGACAGACACATCCACCTGCCCACCTGGCCAGAGGAGGTTGTTGCCTGCCAGGGACTGGAATTGGAGATGTCACAGAACCACTGCCAAAAGAGCTTAAAGGTCAAGATAAAGTTCATGAGATCACTGATTACTGGTGTGGACAAAACAAAAAAATAACATTTACTGATGGCTAGAATAGTAAAATAATAGTAAGGAACAAGCATAAAACCAACATCTTCTCTCTCCAGTTTCACTGTGGGGCATGACCTGCTCTGCCATGGAGTGCCCTTGTCCTTCCCTGGCCTTGGTGGGGTTTTCCCTCATTGTCTCTCTGTCAGGTGTTTTTCACCCTTGCTTAAATGTTTCCTCAGTGGTGCCACTTGGTTCAGTGATGGGCTCAGACACGTCCTGTGGTGGGACATGAGGAGCAGGCTGGAAAGGGCCTGGGGTAGCCCTGACCTCCTCCAGTAGGAGCTCTGTTAGAACCTGACACTAATTAGTGATTTTCTTTTTCTTTTTTTTTTTGTCTTAGATTGTAACCTGTTCTTTAGGAGCTTCATGCTTTGTTTTATGAGACACAACTGGAATGCCTAGTGAATCCCAAACTTATTCAGAGGCTGTGGGTGGTGGTGTGTCTTGTTTGTGGGTGGATGGGTTGTTTTTAGATGTTGCGAAGGAATCTGTTCTGGTGGAAGTTTGCAGATGTAATGGGGCACTTTTTTCCAAAATGTGCTATGAAAAAGAGTTTGAACTTCTTTCTCCTTAAAATCTGTCCTGAAGTTGGGTATACTTGGATAGCTCTTTCCCTAAGTGCAGAACAGACTTTTTTGTAAACTGCTGACCTATAAATTGGAGATGTGAGTTCAGCATTTTTGCACTGTCCTTGCAAGGTGGAAGATAGTTCTCTGTGAAATTGTGACATTGGGGCACCAGCAGTGGCCTACTTTGGACAAAAGTTAGAAAAGATTTAAGGTTTTGTGACAATTCATGAGACACTGATACTAAAAATAGTGGAAAATGCTTTTATGTGAGAATGCAGTGGATTTAGGAATATGATAGGAAAAACTTGGGCATTTTGAATGACAGAAATCATGGAATCATAGAATGTTAAGAGGTTGGAAGATAATCTCATTCCAAATTCCTACCATGTGCAGGAACTTCTCCCACTAGACCAGGTTGCTTGAGGCCTTATCCAACCTATCCAAATATTTGCAAGTAATGGCACAGTTACTTCTAAAACTCTTTTTTGGCACTGTAATATTTAATCCAGTCTTTGTGCTGCTGGGTAAGATTTGCTGAATTTGGATTTGGAGACTCTTAGGAAAAATGTGGACACTTTAGGGCTGCCTAATGGATATTGTGACCTCTCAGCCCTGCAGTGAACTGGCAGAATGAATCCATCTGGAGGAAACTGTGTCCTTCTGCTTTCAGTCTTCTGTGTGTCTGTGTGGGTTTGGTGTGCTTGGGGTTTTTTGGGGGGTCTTTTGTGCCTCTGTCTGTGCTGAACAGGTGTCCACAGTGGTATAGGACAGAGAAATGCACAAAATAACCTTTTGGTTAAAGGGTAAGATTCTACAGAAGTAAATAAAAATTACCCCTTATCCTGCTAAACTGTGATCAGGGAATATGGGGTGGTCTCAGAAAGGAGAATTGGCAACCCAAGGGCTGGTCCAAACCAGTGAGAGCCACAGAAACCTGCTAAAGCCATATTTCATTCAGTGAATTGAGTTTTAAACCTGATGAAATTAGTGCTTGAGTCAACTGCTGGGGGTTTTTCCTTGTTAGCAGACTTCTAAAGAAGGAACTGTATTTGTTTATTTGCTGGATATTTAGAAGTCAGCTGTAGGTTTGTTTTGCTATTTAGAAGCCATTTCATGCTCCATGGAGAGATGTGCAGGAGCAGTAATTCCTGTGCATTGGTGCAGGGGGCCTTCTTCCCTGTGTGGGGTCCTGTATGGGATTTTTGGTGTCCTGGTGGCATTTCACTTTATTACTATTTCCCAGTCTAAAGGCCAGCCTATGCTGGAGTACACAGATGCAGAGATACACAGAGATACATTTGTAATCAGTTTTGCAACTGAGTTTATTTCTGTTGTGTTACGAGATCTGCCATGAAACAGGAGAAGGAAACTTTAGGAATTAAAATAGGTCCTTATCCCGTGCTGCTGGATCACTAACAAACTGTTCCTGGTGAACTGGTGAGGAATTTCTGTCAGGCAGGGCATGTGATGGTCACTTTATGAGCTGTCACAGCAAAAACAGATCCACCCTCTGCGTGCCAAAGTGGGTCAAGTGCACCTCTCCAGCCAGGATCCCTGCTACCACAGGCAAAACAGGGTGATGGAATGATTGTTGGCAATCCTAATCTGCCACGTCGGGGTTGTAATAGTAATAATAATAATAATCAGGATCTTTTTTAGCAAGCTTATGTTGTGTTCTTGAAAAAGATGGGATTCTTCTTGCTGGTTTTGACTGGCTTTCTCTAAAGTGGGGCAGGTTGGCTCTCTCCTGGTGTTCAGGCTGATCTTTCACAGAGGCAGTCTGGGTTTCTGCCTCTGATGTTTGTCCTGAAACTCCCTTTTCACATCAGTCGTGTATCTTGCAGTCCTTTCTGCCTATCTTTGCATGTGCAGGAGCAATCCAGCGAGACCTCAGCCTCACAAAACCAGGGCACGACGTCTCCAGAGCTCCGGGAGTGCTGCTCTACTATATTTGGAACCAGCTCCATTGCTTCTATAATAGGAATGCTTCTGGAAGCTTTCTCCTTCCTCTCGCCCCAAGAAAATAGCCTTTCAGCTAAGCTTTCATTAATTCACAATCTGCATGGCAAAACAGATGTAGTTCTATAGGCTAAATAATTCAGATGTGGCTCGTGGGTCCCGTGGCCTCGAGTGTGGTGAGTTCAAGGAGGATTTCTGCCCGTGCCCCACGAGCTGAGGGTGCAGCAGCCACAGCCCCACTCACGGGGGCTTTGCCACCCCCAGTTTGTCATTCGGGGCACGCGGCGGTGACAAGAGGTGCCAAGGCAGCTTTCTAGAAAGCAGAATGATGTGTGAGCCCCGTGTGTTTGTCACCAGAGCTGCAGCAGCACTGCCCAGTGAGGGATTTACTGGTTTTGTTTTCCTCTTGGATCAAGCAGAACAAATTTAATGAGCCAGTTGTTAACTTCTTCCCAGCTGAGCAGCGATGTCCTTACCCAGATTGTGCAAGGCAGCTGAAGCCTTTCAGGAATAGCTGAACAAGGGAAACACTTGTAATATTATTTTTCCCAATAGTTATGCAGAGCAGAACTTGTCTTTATTTTCTTTTTCCCTTCTGAGATTTTCTTTTTGAGGGGACAACTTAGTGCTCCCAACTCTTACCCCACCTAGAGAGAAAGTATGTGAGCCACGAATGTGGAGCCTTTCATTCTTTCTTGGCGTGATCTTGGAAGGAAAACAGGTTCTCCCTGTAGTGCTTCGTTGGAATAAGCATTTCACATGCTTATCAGTACAGCAAGTAGTGCTGTTTGACAGCAGTGAGTCAAATGTTGCCTTGGAGCCCTACATGCTCATTTCCCTGCTGCTGAAACACTCTGCATTTTGCCCACTGTGCATTCAGAAGTGTTCCTTTCCACTGAAAGGACCTAAAATCCACTTTGTAGCAGACACAGTTTCCAGCATGATTCCAGGTGTGGATTGGAGATGGCTGAGTCCAGTCTGAGTTTCTGAGATCCTTGTCCTGCTGGGCTTTGTGAGTTCCTGCCAGGTCAGGGGTGAGTGGGTTCAGAGAGCTGACCACTTTGGGTTAATTCTGTCCTGGTGCAGCTCCTTGAGCTGCTTCAGGTGAGAAATCAGACAGGGAGGCAATGCTGAGAAAGGGGAAGGTGTGAAAGACTGAAGAGCTCCTGGAGTCTTTCCTCATAAGAGAGGTGCTCCAGACCCCTCATTGTCTTTGTGGCCTCTGCTGATTCTGCTTACATGGGAATCTTCAGTTTTCATTGAAATTGCTGCTCTTGTCCAGTGGGATCCAAGGATGGGAGCTTGGAGGGGCTTTGGGAAGGAAGGGCCGGAGTGAATTTGGTGGGGAAATGAGCAAAGGGTGATGGTAACCAGGTCCTGCTGCTTTGCCAGCTCTGGTTCCTGGTGCCTTGCAGAAGTGCCATCAGCTGGTTTTGGTGTGGGAGTAGACACAGGAAGCTCCTACACATTAATTCCAGCTGGAGCCCCTGTGGCAGTTTCATTGCCTTTAGATCAGATAATATCAGATGTGATTGACCATCAAACAGAGAGGAAGCTGAGCACACAAGGTTTCATGAGGCAAATGATGCCTGTGATGCCTCCTTTAGGGTTAAAGGGCAGTTCTTTAGGTGTTTTAAATATGTATCTATTACCTGAAGAATGGTTAAAAAGAAGTGGTTGTGTTCCTGTAGGTGTCTAAGAGGCTGAGGACCTGGTGTGTCAGTCTGTCACACTGTCAGACCTAGCCTGGGAGCTGCTGTGGATCCTTCCCAGTGGGAATGTTGGCATGAGGAAAGACTTTGTGCCAAAGCCTCTTCCTTAGGAGAATCTGGTGCTGTTGTAGGTGTCCTGAAGGGTGTTTGGGGAGGGAGGGTGGAGTGACTTGGCTGGGGGGTGGCAGAATTGCATGTCTGGCGAATTACTCTTTTGGAGACAAGGATCATATAACAACCTAAGATTGAACTCCATGGTGGGAGCATGGACGTGGAGCCCAGTTCTTGCAAGAAGACAAATACCCTTATCTTATTATAAAGCCTCAGCACTGACTTTTTCCACCCTAATGACTCTTTTTGGTATTAACTGCTCTGAGTTCTGCTCTGAAACACTTGCTGCTGCTTCCTTCTGCATCCTGAGTGTGCTGATGCTCTTTGCCCAGCTGATCCAGAGTGACATCCCTATGAAACATCCCAAAGCTTGCCCTGCATGGAGGTGGGGTGCTCAAATGTGTCTTTACACATGTTTTTACCAACAGGGCGGTTGTTGCTCAGCTCCAGTCCCGAGGCCACGGCCTCCTTTCAAGAAAGTAAATTTTCTGAGAGGATGTGCCCACCCTTTGAACTGGTTTGTTGATCAGTTACTGTTGCTACAGCTAAAATGCACTTGCACTAATCAAAATATCAAAAGCTGTAATGAATTGCTACACAGAGGGGGAGACCTTGACTGCAGCCTGGTTCAGTTGATACATTTGTTTTCCTAGGCTGCAGCAGTGCTCGAAGCTGGTGATAAGACAGGGAATTTTGTGGACCGTTCCCTGAGCTGCCGTCCGCGGCTGAGAGGATGTGATGCTTTCTGCTGCCAAAACCAGAGTCCTTCCCACATCTTGTGCAGGAAGGCATATGTTTGGGGGTGGTTTCAGAGAGGGAGAAGAACACGATTAGGGTTTTAACTTCCTCTTCTGTTTTGTTTCTCTGTGCATCTGTATTTCAGTTTTTCGGGCTGTACCCGACTCTGTGCAAAACTTAAATCGGCTGCAGCTCCTTCTGCTAAGGATCAGCCTTGGTACAGAAACAGTGGTAGTTAAAAGGCAGTAAGTATATCTGCTAGCTTAAATGCTGTTGTTTTGGTTTGTTTTTTTCTCTCTTTTCCTTTTTTTAAATTCACAAACACAGCTTTTTACTCCTCACACAGTAGGAATTTGTCAGGAGCTTGCTGGCATTAATAGTCTATTTCAGCTCTTTTCTATAGCCCAGCAGCCACAGGGGGGGGAAAAAGCATGCTTTGTATGGAGCTGTGGTTGGGTCTCTGCTGCAGTGCCCATCTGAACTTGGCTGTGTCTATTTTGTCAGCTTTCCCTTCCCTCTGGTAGTTGCTGGTCCCTTCCTAAACTGACAAAATCCCATCATACAATGCCTGTGCTTGGATCAGGGTTCTGGCTGCTCCTGACCTGAACCACTTTTCTTGATGGTTTTACTTCTCAATCTCTTTACTGTGAACAAGATATCTTTGGGTTTCAATTCTATGTCTGGCTTTTTATCTTCTCAATTGATCTCCAGAGGAGAGGGACTAGGACAAAACATGTGGTATTCTTAACCAGGGATCCATGGAGAGGGTTTAAGCTATTGGAAAAGTGAGTGGCATTCTTAAAATGGTGTGGTTGCATTTATTTGGGTGTGGATATAATCATGCTTCTGTGATACAGTTCCTGCTGAGTTTGAAATGCTAGTGTTAGTAAAGCCAGAAGGAGAGCCAGACAAAAGCTTGGAGAAAAGTCAGAATTTCAGTGCCTCTTAGTGATTGTTCATGGGAAAGTAATGATTTTGTGTTTGATTTTCCTAAAGCACTGGGCATATGCTTTTTCTTCTCTGTGAATTACTGTTTGTGAATATATATCTTTACAGCATGAGAACATCAGAAATACCTGGTTTTGTGCCTAGGTTTCACTCGTAGAGGTAGGTCCTTGTTAGAGACTCTGGGTAGTCTGATGAAAATGGTGTTTAACTACAAAGCTTCAATTTCTGCTGCTGCTGATCGTGGCAGCCTAATTCCTGGTCTTCCTGAATCCCTGGAGCAGAGGCCATGCTCTCCTCCTCCTGCTCTGCCACTGCCCTGCCTCCGTCTCCTCCACCCCACATGTTTTCTAGCCTTGTGTAGAGCTCAGCAGAGATTTCTTCATGAAGACTGGAATGTGTTTATATAATATTTTATATATTATTTTAGGCTCCTGCTACTCAAATGTAGGCAAACGCTTAACCTCTTATTCACCGTCATTAGACGAACCGTGGAATTGCTCTAGCAGACATCAAGTCAGGTGGACCTAAACCAGCTTCTGTTTTTCCTGCCTGGAAGGTTCATCCTTCATCATTTTCCTGGCAAGTGTGGCTACCAAGAGCAGGTTTTCCAGGCCAGGAGTGTTCAGTGGGAGCGCTGATTGTGAACCACAGCGGTGAAGCAGCTCTGAGCTGGGCGTAGTGGGGACTCTTCTGTGTGGGAGGCATCGGGAAGGGGGTGATGTGAGAGGCTCAATCCCTGCAAAAGCAGGGGTAGGACAGCAGTAGGAACACTGGGCAGAGCTGCTGAAAAGGAGAGAACAACCTGCTGCACTAAATCACGGCTCCCCTGGGGATGCAGCTCCATAGTTAGCATCCTCAAATGGCATTCCTTTATTACGGCATCATTGTGCACAGTCCTCTAGAGAGGAAGCAAACGGTCTCTAAAACAATCTGCTGGCAGCTCAGGCTGGAGTATTTGAGGTTTTCCAGGGCTCTTTTGCTGTGTCACTCTTCCCTTTAATGTTCCAGCTTGAAGGTTGTTGTTCTTTCTCCATCAAAGTGCGTTAAAGCGCCGGTAAGAGTGTCTGCTCCAAGGACAAGGTGGAGAAGGCAGCAGCCCAGAGAGAACAAGAGATACTGCAGAACAGCTTTGTTTTGGTGTAATCTGTCTTATCTGCATGTGATGCAAAGACAGGGCAGTTTTCACAAGACTCGGAGGCTGCGTGGTGACATGTTTTCTGTCCTTTTATAAAATCCACCACGTTATTTTGATTAGAGCACTAACGTAACTCCTGGCAGCCTCAAATCTCACTGCTAGCAGCTACTTCCCTCCAAAGCCTGATGTGGTGCTAACAGGCAGAGAGATCTTGTGCGTCCTGTTTACACGGAGCTGGGAAGACAGCGTGTTCCGTGGGAGGTGCCAAGGTAGCACTGCAGTCGGATATAAGGTGAAAAAACTCTGTGTGTGCAGACAGGCTGTGGTGGGGCGTGTTCATTTGTGTTTGGTGCTGTTCAGGAAGTCCAGCTGCAACACTGGCATGATGATGTTAAGTTCTTTAATATCTGAATATGTATCTTTTCTATCTATGCATGCGTGGCATGTTTGTGTTTGTATATATTTATATTTATCTATTCTCTCTCATGGGAAAGTCCAAGTCCTGTTTGTCTGCGCTTGTGATCTTCTCATGTAGCTGTCTGTTGTTCAGTTTTTAGGTGGCAGAGACACGGTGAAGCTGAGCGTGGGGCAGGCAGAGCTGATGGGGGAGCCTGGGGTGTAGCCCAGGATGGACTGGCTGTGACGACGACGTGCCTTAGCCGGAGAGGTCGTTACCATGAAGAGTTCCTGCAGAGCTGGCCTCCACAGGGAACCGCTGAATTCCACATCCTCCACCTTCCATCAAGTCAAACGGTACGAACAGACTGGCTGCTCTGCCTGCAGCTGGGGATTCAGCACTGATTTTAGCCTTCTTCTTGTCCCCTCCTATTGCCTTGTGCTGTCACTCAAACGTTTGCTCTAAATTCTGACTTTCGGGTGGTGTTTAAGCGAAACGTTGTAATGGCTTAAGGGCAGAAATGTTCTTTGACGTTTTTATTTGATAATGACGACTACAGATTCACTGCAGCTGGTAGTGTACTTGCAGAAATCCTTGGGTTTTCTAGCAACAGCTGTAAATCAGTTTGAGAAACGTGACTTTGAAGTAAAACTTAATTGGCGAAAGGCTCATCAGAGTAGGCTTTAAAACATGCAGGCAGCTTAAAGCAAGTGGAAATGCTGGCAGTCACTGTTGTGGTTTGTCTTACTATGGACTAAGTAATTAGATTAGTTTAAGCTCAGATTTTGCATTGCTCACTCTCCTGTGTCTCTTATTAAGGAGAAATGCACGATTGATTTCAAACACTTGTGCTTATGTGACAATTAAGTGAACGCCTCTCACTGTGTCTCCTTATAGGAACATCATGCAGAACAACTTGTCCTCGTGCAAATGCAAGGACATGCCAGTTTGTTGGAGTTCAAACTGCTTCAAAATATATGTGTATTTTTTTTTTAGATTCTTTTTCTGAGACCAAGGCTCTTAAACTTCCTCAGTCTGGAGGAAGAGTGCCAGCTTTTTGGTTTCCAAAGGCTGTGTGGGTTTAAAGCAAACTTTTAACCTTTGTTCCTTGTGGTTATGTAGACAGCATATACTTGCTATGTTAGTCTCATGGTAATTTAGTCCTGGAAAAGGCTTCCTGGGTCACCCAGCTCCTTGCTTTCCCAAGAAGGATCTCATAATCCCTTTTGTGAACTTAGTCCAGCCTAAAAACATTTACATCTTTTCTTGCATCTTTTCTTCTCTCCTCCTGTAGATTAAGCCATTACCAAAGATGACAGATCTTGCTGTGCAATTAGGAACCTTCTTTTCATTCCCAGGCTGAACATTCATGACAGTTTATAGACTCATTTGAGTTTCTGTTCCTTTATTTTCCTTCTGCCTAAGGACCGCTGCTTATTTTCAGTGGTTTACCTCTTCTTCTGCATTCTGTAAGAGAGGGTTGTAACCCTCATCTGTGGTTTTGCTGAGCGACTCAAGTGTTCTCTAGTAGCTTCTTGAGCACCAATTGCTGCTGTCCTTAGCCCCTCACAGAACATTCTCAGTCCTGGCTAAAAGTGTGTGCTGTGCTCTGGAGCTGCTCTGGCTGGAGAGCTTCTCACAGCACCACCTCCACTTCCCTATTTCATGGATGTCTCTCTGGTGGCCAGTTCACCTTGGTTACTTCCAAAATTTGTTGGTGTTCCTCTTGCTGATGCATCACTGCCTGCATTTCAAAACCCTCCTCAGTTTCTGTTACTTGGAGCTTTGTGCCTCTGCTGTTTTGAAACTGCCTCTGTTTCTGTGGGTGCAGAATTAGTGCTGAGGTCATTCTTAACAAAGTCAGATGTTCCCAGGGCTGATTCTTGAGGCATGTCTTTGGTTTCCAGGCTGGTATTTTCTTATTCAGCATCACCTGGGGCTGTCTGCTGCTAAGCCAGCTCCTTTGTCTATTTTCCCATTCCTCTGCCAATCTGTCTTAACCAGTAAATCTCTTTGTGCTCTCTGAAGTCCATGTGAGGAAGATATAGTAGATTGGTCTAAAAAGATGGCTTTTTTTTGAGAACCTTGAGGTTAGTCTGGCATATTGAACTGTTCCCTCTTCCCCCTTTTTCTCTGTGTCACATTAATCCTCTTTGCTTGCAAAGCACCTTTATATTGGAGTCAGAATACGAGCCCTGGAGAGGCTGTGATCATTCTTCTTCTCTTTCTCCCCTGCAGTGCCCCCTCCAATGTGCCACATGTTTATTATCTCCTATTGTTGCTTTTCAAGAGATTTATAAATCCTGTTTCTTGGCCTGCAGTGCATGAGCCTATCTGGTTTGGATTCTAAAACTGGGATGAGCCAATCCTCACAATTTTTATGAAGCTCTCTAATCCTCCCTCTGCCAATGCTCTTGTTCAGATTAACGCCTGGGCTTTTGCCCTTATCATCACCCTTACCTCCCCTCTTTAAAAATGGTGCAAAGTCAAATCTGGTATTTTATGTTGTACTCTTGATCTCTGCCCTGCCCTTGCAGCCCTGCTTCTCTTTCTCTCACAAACTGAAAACAACCTTTCACTATTTCTTTGTTGTTAAATATCTCTGCAGTGACTTAACACTGCACCAGTTCTCATGTTTATTCCTGGACTTTTTGGTCTCTAAGATAGAAGTTCCCAGGTGATGTGACCTGAAACTTATGTCTGCTTCTGGTATCCTTCACAAAGAAGGATCACATCCAGTTGGAGTTGCTTTGAATCTTTTATTTGGGATGTGTTCTTAATAATGAAAACACCTTCTGACTCCTGGAGAAGGCAGTGTGCAGTGAAATCCTCCTCAGCACAGCTGAATTTGTGAACCAGTTTCTTTCAGCCTTGAGTTTCAAGAAGGCAACCTGGTAACTTGCCTTCAGCTCTACTTTTGCTTGTTTTTCCTTTTGAATGCTGAGTCTGTTACTGATCCTGTGGTCCAAGGTTAATTTCTGCAACCTTTCATGTGTTCTCATTACACATGCATGAAACTGAAGGCTATAAATAGCATCACTCTGTGTTGCTTCGTTAACACAAGAGATTTGTTGCACTGTGATGTGAAGAAAGGTCCTCTTGCACTTTATAAATCAGGAAACAAATGAATAAAGGTAAAATATTTCCGGAAGGACACTTGTCACTTACCTGTGCTGCTCTGGGCAGCTTTCAGCAGAAGCCCTATAAAACCATCAGTTTTTGTCTTGCTGTGCCTCTGTGGTTTCCCCTCATCCTATCCCACCACAGCCACGTGTGCCATCCCATCATCTCCGAGATGCACATTTCTGGAGCAGCTGATCACCTTGAATTCCAAATCTTTCAGTTTATTTTGTTCCCTTCTGCTTTGTCATCTCTGTGTCATGTCTGGTATGGTTGGGAAGCAGGGCTTTGAGCTTCCTGAGGCTCAGCGCAGAATTGCTGCTACATCTCTCCCTTCATGGTAAGTGCTTTTACACAAAAGCCTGGAAAAGCTGTGGCACTTCTTCCTGCACAAAATTTAGGAAGTAGCCAGGGCAGCTGTGCTTTACTGAAGGGTGTGTGTGTGTTTAGTGTGAAACATGTTCAAAACTTTGATGGGTGGGAGCCCTCAAAGTGGAGTGGTCTGTGTTGGGCTTGGGGGTGCATTCTGTCACCCAGAGTGTGTGTGCTGCAGATGATGGGCTTTGTGGGATGGATTTTCTGGCTGTGCTGTGTGCAGCTGTGTTTGGGTGTTGTCTCCCCCATGTCAGGTTATCTGAGCCACCTGACAGAGGTGAACGAGCTGGGGAGGGACCCAGTGTTGGGAGTTTGGTTCTTACACTGCATTTAGCTCCTCAGCTCTGCTGGGCCAGCCCTGCCCCACGGTTTTTGGCATTGTTCCACTTGCCCCAGGCTGGCCACTGGAGCAGAGAGCTCTCCTTCAGCAGCCACATGCCTTCTGTTTGCCTTCAAATCCCACTCTAATCCTTGCTGGCTCTGCCTTTGCTGCAAGAGGCATTTTGGAGGTGTTGGGAGGTGGGTCAGGAGCAGCTGCTGCTCCAAGGGGAGTGGGTTTTCAGGAAATCAGATGCTTCCACAGCTGCCAGAGTCGAACCCACCCCTGCTCTGGAGCTTCCCAGCCCTCCTTTCTGTGAGCTTGGACCCTTGCCATGCTCCAGAACAAACTCCATGAGTGCAGAGCGCCTTCCATCCCGGGACTTTCCCCGGCAGAATCCATGGAATGCCTTTGAAGCAGCTCTGTGTCTGCTCTGCCTTGCCCTGGCAGTGCAAAGGGGATGGAAATGGTTCTGGAGATGGAGCCCAAAGGACCCACCAAGTCCTTCCAGAAATAACAAGTGGTTAACTGTGGTTAACTCCCACTCAGTGCTCAGTCCTTGCTAATTGTCAGTGTCCTTTATGGAGGAGGAAAACTCTATGGACAGAGAACTGGGATGCCAGGGAAGAGGAATGCTTTGCCAGAGGTGTAGGGGTTTTATTGTTGTTAATTTCTTCCTTTTTTTTTTTTGGCTTCTGCCCTGTGTTAGTATGTCCTGAGGGGTTTTTCAGAGTTGTAGTTGGCACTGGGTGTGCAGTCAGCAACATGAGGAGCTTTTGTCGACTGGAATTGGTGTTTACAAGGAGAAATCCGTAGGAAACTTGGGGGTTTTGATGGAAATTTTCCCCCTAATAAAACCTTCCGGTGCTTTGCCCAGAAAACGTGCAGTGTGAATATGCTGTTGTGAAGATCAGGCTTTTTTTGTCGTTGTTGTTCTTGCTGGCCAGAGGAAATCTTTTGGCTTCACAGGGCATCATCAGAGTGCCTGAGCTGGGAGCTGCAGGCTGCAAGGGGAATTAAGGCTCTCTGTGGGCCTTACAGAGGAGTTGTGAAAACTGAGTCTTTCCTGACAGTTTTTCCTCCAACTCTGGATTTTCCACTGAAGCAAATATATTATTGTTTTAGGCTGCTGTGATTTAGAACATACATAAATACAAAAGGATGCTGGAAGATTCTGGCCAGCTTGGCAAGTAGAATCATGGAATGATTTGTGTTGGAAAAGACCTTCAAGGCCATCTCATTCCAACCCATTGCCATGGGCAGGGACACTAGACTGGGTTGCTCCAAGCCCCATCCAGCCTGGATTTGGACACTTTCAGGGGTGGGGAGTCCACCAGTGAGTTTTGGGTCTTCCCTTGGGTGGGGAGAGGAGGGGTGTGTGAGTGTCAGAGCTCATATGAAGGAATATATTTCTGTATCAACAACGTGTAGTAACCAGCTTGATAAAACTGCAGTGGAAACAAGCTGTAGTTAGGACTTACAAAAACAGCAGTCTCATTCCAGCAGTGCAAGTATCCTGTTTTTCAGACATGGCTGATTAGAAATAGAAAAACTGGCCCCTTTATTTCATCAGCTTAAGGATGGAATAACAGTATAAAGGCAGCACTGCTCGTTGTTTCAGTGCTGATCATTCCTGGCAGAATTCTCTCTTATCAGCAATTTAAAACCGCACATTTGGGTTTGAAAACCTTTTATGTTTGCTCCTGTGGACTTCTGAAGAGTCGTTGTCTCTAAAGATAAAATTAGAGAGCTTGATAACTTAAAGGGTGGAGGAAAGCAAACAGAATTATTCTGGGATGAAGTGTCATGGGGAATATGTGACTTCACCTTTTAACAACTATTTTTGGTGGTTTTAAATATTTAAAAGCTTACCTGCAGCTGCCACAGCTCTCTGCTTGCCAGCACTGAGAAACAGGGGAATCTGGGGGTGGGGACTGGGCTCTGGTTCATCTTCAAAGCAATTTCTGCTGGGAAGCCTTGTTCTAATTGTAGGAGCTAGAGATGAAATGTGCTGCTGATGTGCCGGGAAGAAGCTGTGATTGCCTAAAAGTTCATTCTCAATGTCCACAGCAAAGGGCGTGTGACGTGGGGGCTCGTTTTTTCCAAGTGACACTTTCAGGTAAGGCCCATTGCTAAGATGGCTTTTAAAATGAAAGTTTTCCTCCCTGCTGCTGGAAAACTCTGAGGCAGGTGGCAGCTGGTCTCGTGGAGTTTGCAGAGCTCTTTATAGCTGTCTGAAGTTATTAGATGAAGGTTTTCTTTAAATCCAGATCCATTAAAACATGTGCAGTGAACTGAATGCTGAATTCAAATGAGGCAATTATTCTGGCAGTAAAACTTCTGACTAAGGCATAATTTTGTTATGTAAATTATAACTTTTCAACCTTAAATGGTATTGTTGGCTTAGCCAGGGACTAACTGAAACATAGGAAATATAACCTTAAACAAGAAATCAGTAATAGGTGAGGCAGAACTTTACCCTTTGTCTTTCTCCATAGACCAGAAATAGCTGGGAGCAGCTGAACCAACTCTGCTGGCTGAACATGTCCCCTGAGCCTGTTGGGGTAACCAGTTTGGTTCTGGTTTTATTCATATAATACCTGCTCTCACCTCCATTTGCAGCTTCTCTTAATGAAGGGTGTTGAGCTGATTGTCCTGCCGGATTCCTGAAAACTGCTTGAAGAAAGCCTTTTAAAAACAAGCTCAGCTCATCTTTCAAACACCTTGGCACAAAACTCATGAATGAAATTTGATCTTCTGCTCCTGGCTCAGGAGATTTCAGCATGCAAAGTCGTGTTTTAATTGTATTCACCTCTTCTCCCCAGGGTACCAGCAGCCACCGGAGCTTTTCTCTCCCTAGTCTGGGAAATGTCCTTCTGGAAGAGAAGGGAGGGGAAGGCTGCAGGCACTGTTCTCTGCAGCAGTTTGCTGCAGTGCTTTGCCTGCTGCTCTTCTGGGCTGGGCTTTGGCCAGGCCACCTCAGTGGCCTGACCCTGCTTCACTGTGAAGTACAACCAGAGTCAGGCAGCCCCTGTGAAAAATGAGGCCAAAGCAAATTCCAGCAGCCTTGATTCCCCATTTTTCTCTCCATGCATCTATTTGAAGTTCTATTTTTATGAGATTATTTTAGTTTTTAGCATCTGACTGAGGAGGCAAACAAAGTAGCTCAGTTGCATTTTGCAGAGGAGACTAAACTGGGAGGTGACCCAATTCCAACGAGCTGGAGTTGGCATGCAAGAGGCACAGGGAGAGAATTAACCAGGGGCTGGGGAGGTGTGTCTGCACCACTGGGATCTCTTACCCCCACAGTCTCTAGGTGAGAGGCAGGTGGTTTTGCCATTGTCTTGTTGCAAGAGCCAGGTGATGGTCTCCCTAAAAAATTCCAGAGGGAAGGAACTGGACCTCCACCTTTCCAGCAGCTGCTTCCGGGCTTTCAAAGCCCTGCTTGGACCAAAGAGGTGTGGAAAGGTGAACTAAGCCCTTCCTCTTGATGTACCTCCCCAAAATCTCTGTGCCTGCCCTCCCTTCTTGTCACTAGAACCAGAAGGAGGAACCAACCTCCAGGGAAAGCAGTGGTTGGGCAGCACAGCTGCTTCTAGTCCTGGAGGCTTCCTCTGCTTGGGCAACATCACTTATAAATTTGTTGGACTTGATAGACCAATGAATTGAGGTTTTTAACTAAAAGCTGGGTTTAGACTAGAAACCTAGAAAATTACCACACTTAAACAGCTCTCTTGGTGTTGGCTCTCAAGGGAAACATGTTCAGTGCCTGAATGTGTCTGTGTCAGCTCATGATGAATGTGGCATTGAACCTGCTGCTCTTCAACTCTGGAGCACAGATCATCTCTGAAGTAGAGGCCTTTGAGTGCAACAACTCAGAGATTACCATGGAAACATAACCTGTAGTTAGTTGTGTAATGTGCTGTAATGTGTGATACTCCTGGGAGAAGAGCCTGGAGTCTCCTGGTGGTTGCATCCTGTGTGCAGTGCCCAGGCTCTGGGATTCCTCAGCTTTGAATGGAAGGTGGCTGTGGAGGTGTGACAGGATAGAGGAGTCTGGGGCTGCTGCTACAGTGTCAGCAGCATCCAAGGGGTTCTTCACAGCTCTGGAATTCCTGAGTGTAAAATCCCATCCTTGAGAGTGGGTGTCCTCAGCTGGATGTCACGCTGCTGTCACTTGATGTATAACATAAGGACCCTTGTGGGAAAGTCACCAAATTTGCCATTATCAATATGCTGAAGGAAATAATCTCTTATTTCCCAGAGAAGCTGTGGCTGCTTCATCCCTGGAAGTGTCCAAGGCTGGGTTGGATGGGACTTGGAGCAACTTGAGATAGTGGAAGGTGTCCTGCCCATGGAAGGAAGCAGAACAAAATGAGCTTTAAGGTCCCTTGCAGCCCAAACCACTGTGTGATTTTGGATGATAGTAGGACATTAGATATCCCCTGGGATCTCTGATTAATATAATTACTCTTGCTAATTTCCCTTTTGAGCTTTAACCACATTTTATCTACTGAAAAGAGTGTGTGTGGTAGGTGATGTCCAGATAAAGCCTGTGACCCACGTGTGCCTTGCAAGTGGATTAAGGAATGCACAGGCAGAAGGATGGCTCTAGCTCAAGAATGAACCACTAGCTATGTTTTCACAACTGATACAACTTAAACTGTAGGATTTCTCCTTGCAGCTGCCTGGAAACAGATTTCTCTACTGGGAAGTTCTCTCCTACTTCAGGAAGTTCTTCAAGGGTGGATATTGCAGCCTTGGTGGCTCTTTTCCTTTCTTTATGTGGTTCCTCTTGAGGTGTGGGCTGGTGCCTGCTCTGGGCCACCTTCTCTAATTCCAGACAGGCATATTTTGCAACTATAACTTCTTCCCTCTCTGTTTTTCCAGGGTTTCTGGTATGCACTTAAAGCCATATCTCAAGTTACAGAAGAAAGAGCGATCCCCAGAAATAAGCCAGGATTCCCTGCGAGGCCACCAGGGACCAGCACAAGGAGAAAAATACACCAACTGCACCAAACTGAGCGTATTCCCAAAACCCTCCCTCGTGACTCCATCTCAAAAGCTCCTGGGTATTATTTATCCAAATACTATGTGCAATATGAACGGGAAGGGCCCAGCGGACGGTCTGAGCGCGAGGGAAAAGAAGAACGCCCTGTCTGCCACCATCCACCAGGGAGAAGAAGGGGAAGGGCCGCTGGATGTCTGGGCCGTGGTGAAGCCTGGCAACACCAAGGAGAAAATCGCCTTCTTCGCAGCCCAGCAGTGCAGCAGCAGCACCCGCACGGGCTCCATGAAAATCAAGAGCACGTGGGACATCGACGGGAGAACGGCCAAGCGCAGGAAAAAATCGGTGGATCTTAAAAAAGCCAAAATCCAACTGGAAAGAATGAGGGAGGCGAGCGCCAGGTGCTCCCAGCCGGAGCCTTTCGCCTGCGGCATCGAGCACTGCTCGGTGCACTTTGGGGGCGAGGGCGGCGAGGGCGCCTTCCCGGGCCGCTCGCTGTCGGTCATCGAGATGGTGGCCTTCCTGGAGCAGCGGGCCAGCGCCCTGCTGGTGGACTGTGCCAAGACCTGCACGGCTGTCTCCGCCACCCGGCTGAGCGCCCAGCCCAAGGCCGCCCCGCCCGGCTCCGACCCCTTCTCCTCGGCCGGGGCGTGCGAGGCGCACGCGGAGCGAGGCCCCGGGGAGCCGCAGGGCGAGCCCGTGCGCGTGCTGGACATGGTGGCCAAGCTGGAGTCCGAGTGCCTGAGGCGGCAGAGCGAGCGGGAGGCCGGGAGCCTCTCCCGCAACAACAGCTTCCGCAGGAACGTCGGCAGGGTGCTCCTGGCCAGCGGCACCCAGCCCGAGGGAGAGGTGGGGAAGGGGGTCCCGGCTCAGGGGGACGGCCTGGGGGAGGCGGGGCTGGCAGAGGCCGGGTATGGAGGTCGCTGTGGCCCTCTGGGTGACACCGAGCTGTGGGATGGCGGTGCCTCTGCCCAGCGGCCGTTTCCCTCGGGGCTGGATACCCGGGTGGGGAATGTGAATTCGGGACTTGCCCACGCGGTGTTGGCCATGACGGCTGGCAGGAATGACACTGAAACACGGATTGAGCCCCCCAGGGCTCTGCTGTCCCCGTGTCCAGCTGCTGCCAGGCTGCCATCGGATCCCCTGCAGAGCAAGAACGCGACCGTTGATTGTACGTCGAAAGAGCCTGTAATTTTCCCAAAGCATCCTGCTAGGAAGGAGCCCTTATGCATCAGTATATCAGTCACCAAGACAGAGGAAGGGTGCAGGAAGGAGAAGCTCTCCAGTTCTGGTGAGGATTCACTCCCAGGGAGGCTGTTTTTCCTCCAGGGTGAGCAGCCTGCTGCTCACGAGCAACAGCCACGGCGGGAGGGTACCCAGGATAAGCCAGGGGAAGTAGCCCAAAACGAGGATGAGGATGCTTTGGCATCTGGTAGATCATGTGTCAGAAGCAGTGTCCCTACAGAGCCATCGGCCCCTTCTGTCCCTCCCACAGAAGGGGCTTTGCAAGTACTTGATGCTTCCTGCCTAAAGCGGCAGGTTTCACATGACTTTCTGGAGACCAGGTTTAAAATCCAGCAGCTTTTGGAGCCTCAGCAGTACATGGCCTTCTTGCCTCACCACATCATCGTGAAGATCTTTGGCTTGCTTCCCACCAGGAGCCTGGTTGCCCTAAAATGCACTTGCTACTACTTCAAATTCATCATTGAGTACTACAACATCAGGCCGGCGGACTCGCGCTGGGTGCGCGACCCTCGCTACCGGGAAGACCCTTGCAAGCAGTGCAAGAAGAAATACGTCAAGGGGGACGTGTCCCTGTGCCGGTGGCACCCCAAGCCCTACTGCCAGGCTCTGCCCTACGGGCCTGGCTACTGGATGTGCTGTCACCGCTCCCAGAAGGGCATCCCAGGCTGTAAGTTGGGTCTCCATGACAATCACTGGGTCCCTGCCTGCCACAGCTTTAACCGTGCGATCCACAAGAAAACCCGAGGAGCGGGAGCAGAGGTGGAAGAGGAATATTAGTGCACAAACACTTTCCTTCAAGATTGTTTGGGAGAGGAGGAGGAGGAGATTGAGATTCTCATGCCTTGTGCTGTTTACAGTGTATATAATTGTCGTGATTTTTTTTTTTTCCACAGGGCTATGAAACTGCACATACTCAAACACAAGAGCCTTTACCTTCTAGATTAAAAGAGAGCTTTTAGTCCATCTCTGTAAATAACACTATAAAAACTAATTGTACATACAGAGTCTACAGCTGGCTGAACAAGGTAACTCCTACAATGCAGCTATCCCAGTGTTGCGGCTATAGGTGTGTGTGTTTTTAAGTGTCTTGTTTCAAAATCTGTATATCCTGTATAATATATGAATGTTTCTGAGAAGAAACTCTAAATAGGTAAAGGTCAACTTGTTTAAAGAAGCTGCAGAAACTTAACTGGACAACCTGAAGCTTAGACTATAGAACAGATCCATTATTGTAGCGTGGCAGTGGATTAAAAAAAAAAAAAGAGGAATATTATTGTATAGTCAGAATATAAAAAAAGTTCTTGTCTACCTTACCCGTGTTGTCTGGTTGGGTTTTTTTTTTTTTTACATCAATAAAATGTGCATTCTAGATCTGCCTTACCAGACTTTCTCTTGTAAGAATTTTGCCCCAAAATAAAAATGCTGTAAAACACGTGGCAGAAACTTGGTGCTGTGCTGTAGTTCAGATGTGCAATGTGCTTTCTCTAGCAAACCTGCTTTCCTGCTAACAAAGGAACAAAATCCCCCCAACTCTCTAGTACTTGGAGAACGCCCTGCTGTAACATTCACAGATTCCAGCTTTTCCTTTCCTTCCTGCCAGCCCTGCGTGCAGCAGAGGCTCCTTTCCTTGGGAATTCTGGTGCTAGGTGTGCAAAGCTTGCAAAAACCAGGCACTTTCTGGTCCTCCTGCTTCTCAGCTCTTGTGGGGGCACCTGCCCTGGTCCCTGGATGCTTGAGGACAGAGTGTGGGTCTGCAGGATGTGTGGAGTTGCCTTGGCTCTGTGCTGTGCTGGAAGCTTTCCTATCTCCTCTGTATGGAATTTTTGCCTTGCAAGAGGACTCCTTGCAGTGTTTTCCCTGCTCTGCTGCAGCCCCTGGCCTCTCCCAGTGCCGGGGGTCGGAGCTTTCCCGGGGCCTTGCAGAGCTTTGTGTCGGACGAACGGCGATTCCTCACGCTCGGAGTGAGCGTGGCATCCATGGCAGGATTTCCCTGGATCCTTCCCTGCCCTGCCGAGCCGTGAGCCAGACCTCAGCCTCCTGTTCCAGCCCTCGGAGGGTGGATGGTTTGGAAGGCTGGGAATGGACCCTGGCCAGTCCAGCAGTTGCCTCCAGCTCAGTCAGGGGAGCAGCAGCCGTGTTCAGGGAGCCCAGCGGAGCGTGGCAGCCGTGCCTTTGCCCTGGCCACGTCCCTTCTCCCCCCACTTGGTGCTGTTGCTGTTCCCCTGCCCCTTCTCAGGGCACGGATGGACTCCTGGCTCTCACCATTCCAGCTGGAGCAGCCAAAATCTCTGACCTGGTGCAAGAAGAGCTGGTGCCACCTTCCCATGAGGCTCACCTCTGCCCTGCCAACGCCAAGGAGCTGCTGGAAAGAGCAGGGATGGGGTGGCCCTGCTCCTGGCTCATCGTGTTCTCTGTCCTTTGGTGCTGGATCAGCAAGGTGTGGAAAACTGCTGGCTGTGGGGGCCAGGCTGAGCCACCCACCTGCACCTGCCCTGGGCTCACAGGGAATGACTTGCCTGGTTTCGGAGCATGAGGAGGACAAAAGGGTTTGAAGCCTTTTGTTCTTTAACAGTGGGAGAAGGAAAATTGAGCCCTGGCAGCCTGAAAGGTGGGTTTGGTGAGCTCAGGCTTTTCAGGGAAGTTTAAAGGATGTGCTGGTTTTATATTTTGCCTTCACCTGCTCCTGCCACCCACCGGGTGTCAGCCACCCCTCCCGGAGCTGCAGACATGATGACAACCAGGAGGAATGAAATTAGGAATCTAAAAGAAGGGCGTGGCCGCCTTGTAACCGGCTGGGAAGAGGGAGAGGAAAATCAGGATCTCTCCTTAATCCTTGACTTCATCCCCTAACGGGGCACAGGCTTCTCCAAACTTCCATCTGCTCCCTCTGCTGCACCCGACCCAGCAGCAGAACAACCTCCAGGCTGCTGTTCTGCCAAAGCCATCGGCATCAAAAGCCTTCAGCTGGATTTTGATCAGGGGAAAAGGGAAAGAAGCTGCTTTCCTGCCCCCCCACCCAAGACTCTGGAAAACTTGAGGCTGACAGCAGCGAGGAAAGTCCCTGCAAGGCTGGAATGGAGTGGCAGAGGAAAATATTTTGTAATTAGATAAGGGGCCAGTGAGGTCATTTGATTTGGAACAGGGTGTGAGATTTTGGTCACTTTTGTTGAACAAGGGGGAAAATGAGGATAAAATAATATCATGAGGCTATTTTGTTCTTGGAGCAGGTAAAGCCAGAGGACAACTTGCTGTCTGCCCTACCCCATCCTGCCCTCCCCCCAGGCTGCCTGGGGAGCGTGGGCTGTTTATACATCATTTATTACATTGTCTGCTGGAACTGTCCCTCCTGCACAGCATTGCTGTTAAAAATTGTTTCTCAGAGCAAGCTTTTGCATCCAGAAGTGGGTTGGTTCTGAGTGTTGCCATGCTGAGCTGCCTGCAGGCTTTTTTTTCCTCTGTAACATTGTAAAATGCAGATTTCTGTTTCCTTAAGGGATGGTTCAGGGAGAAGCCAAGGTCTGATGAATGTTAGGGTTTTGTTTTTTTTTTTTTTTTCTAAGAAGCAATTAAAAAAAAATCCAGTGTTGGATTTACAAAGTCCAGTGTTTAGAACTGAGGATGAAGGACTGCACCATGTGCTTGACTTCCCTGCCTGGGAGCATTTGGAGTGTCTGGACTGAATTTCCAGATAGGCCTGCGAAGAAGTTGTAATAACATTTCCATTGTCCATAAGCTTCCAGTTTTCATCAAGCTCTGGGGCTGTGCTGGCATGGACAGCACTGAGAAAGCTGCCTCTGGCTGGGCCTCGTGGTTGGGCTCTTGCTCCATCCTGGCTTTTTCCGCAGCAGCTTTTCCCTTTGCTGGGCCCTGTTCCCTGTGGAGAAATCCTGGGATGCTGCAGCAGAGTTCAGGTCCTTGTGTTGGACCCAGGTCCCCGTGCCAGCCCCTGGAGCTGTCAGGAGGGCCATGGAAGAGCTCCAAGGGCTGGAGCCCCTCTGCTCTGGAGCCAGGCTGGGAGAGCTGGGGGTGCTCACCTGGAGAGGAGAAGGCTCCAGGGAGAGCTCAGAGCCCCTTGCAGGGCCTGAAGGGGCTCCAGGAGAGCTGGAGAGGGACTGGGGACAAGGCATGGAGGGACAGGACACAGGGAGTGGCTTCCCACTGCCAGAGAGCAGGGATGGATGGGAGATTGGGAACTGGGAATTCCTGGCTGTGAGGGTGGGCAGGCCCTGGCACAGGGTGCCCAGAGAAGCTGTGGCTGCCCCTGGATCCCTGCAAGTGTCCAAGGCCAGGCTGGACAGGGCTTGGAGCAACCTGGGACAGTGGAAGGTGTCCCTGCCCATGGCAGGGGGTAGAATGAGGTGACCTTTAAGGTCCCTTCCAACCCAAACCACTGTAGGATTTCACAGCTGCACAAACCTGCACTGACAGATCCAGCCTGTGGCTCGATGTCTTGCAGGGTGGAAATGGTGCTGAAGCCTCACCTGGGGCTGTTTCTCCTTCCCACCTGCCTTTGGCTGGTCCAGGCAGTCCTGGTGTAGGGACAGGAGAGGGCATCATCAGCTGCTCTCCTGCCACAAACCAGAGTGGGCAGAGGACAAAAGCTGCTGCTGCTGGTCCTGCTTAAGCAGAAGCAGCCTGAGAATTCTGTCTGCACGAGCTGAGCTCAGGCCCAGACTTGGCTTTGCCCCTGGCCGTGACCTGACTGTGCTGTGACTGAGTCCATGACCTGCCCAGCTCTGTGCAGGAGCCCCAGCTGGCTGCTGCTCCCACTCCTGAGTGTCCAACAGCCAGGAATCACAGGGCCATCGGTCCTCCCCATCCCATATGTCACAAAACATGGAGTGGGAGGGGTTGTTTCTCCTCCACTGTCCAGCAGCCTGTGAACCAGGGGCTGCCAGGCCACCAGGGCCCGTGGGCAGAGCCTGCTTGGCCCTTTCCCATCCCTGTCACTCTGACACTGCTTCACTTTAGTAAGTCCATCCTTCAAAAGACACCTTCCTGCATCCTGAAATGAGCTTGTAACGAGGAGCCTCTGCATGCAGAAGGAATCCAGCACCTGCAGAAACATCCCCCAGCACAGAAGCCAGGCTCACCCAAGAGGTTTATCCGTTTACATGTACATAGAGGGATCTGTGTGTGTGTGTAGTACAGGACTCCACCCCTGCTCCCATGGAGATGCAGTTATTTTATGTAAGAGTATTTTTTTAGAATGGGTATTGCTTATTCCACCACTGTATGACTGATTGCACTGTAACAGGTCTGGTCCCTGTGATGCTTTGAAGGCTGGAAATTCTTGTGTACTTTGCCCAGCACGGTGAAAAACAAACCACACAGAAGTAACAGTCATAAATATACAACTTTAAAAAAATTACTGTTAAAGATTTATTGCAATAATACAATAAAATTTAGAAGAAAAAAAAAAAGAACAAAAAACCAAACCAAACCATTTGTGTTTAGTTACATCTTAAGTCTGGAAGTTGCAAGAGAGGGGCTGTGAGTTCCCCAGGTGAAAAAGTCACCCCGGGTGTCCCACCCAAGACCCTGCACAGGCACCTGATGTTCGGCACAGGGCTAGGCCCCCGAAATCAGGCTCTTCCTTGGTAGCCCAAATTGGCCACCCCAGGTCACTGGTCATGACCAGAAGTCCCAATCCGAACTGGAATTCCCGTGTTCATGCTACACAAAAAGTTTTGTAAACTCTCAGCTGGCTGCCTTCAAATATTTATAATTATGGATATTCCTACCCTCCCTCCCTCACACCCCAAATAACCTGGGAAACGAATCCTGGTGATTGCACTCAAGGGTTGGACACACACAATTCTTCCTCAGCTACACATGTGCAAAACACTTTTAAAAAAACCACCACAACCTTGTGTTCTGTTACAAAAAGAGGTTCCATGAAAAGCCCCAGCCCAACACATTTGAACACCCCCACAGTGCCCTTGTGCACTCTCAGAGTATGACACGGTTGCAAATAAATTATTTTGGAAAACATGGATAGGAAGTATATGGCTTAGAAAAGTTATTGTGTTGGATTTTCCTTCCCTAAGTTCAGTGACAGTGCACGAAGCTGAGTCATGGCCTGACCTTCCGGGGCTCAAAGCTCAAAGGCAGCAGTGAAAAAGGGACTGAAATGCCTATTAGAAAACAACCAAAAAAAGGTGTTTAGATGGCGGGGTCCAGTGCAAAATCCACGGGGGAGCAGAAAGGGCTGGGCTGTGAGCCCAGTTTCCAATACTGGCGTGTGCTGGTTGCTCGGAGCTGTGAGGGATAAAGTGCTGTGAGCCAACAGAGCCCAGAGCCCTGGGCTTGGCCTGGCAGTGGGGCTGGGGGCTCTGGCCCCCATCTGGCTGCAGCAGCCCAGGGGCCTGGGCTGTTCTCCTAAAACAAACCCAACTCTGGGAGCAGAGGAGCGGCAGCAGCGAGGGTGGCGCTGTCTGGCAACGCGCGCACTGCTCGGGCGGAGTTAAGGGTCTTTGGTTTAAAAAAAAAAAACAGGAAAAGAAAAATTAGAAGAAACGACTGACAATAGATGCCCAGCTCAGGGCTGAAGAGAAGCAGCTGCCGTGGAGGGGTGGGTGGCACATGGGTGTCACTGCCACACCTGGCTTCCCACCCCTCCTGGGTGGGGACAGGGGCAGCACTGGCCAGCCTGGAGAGGGAGAGAGAAATCCACCACAAAAGACCCTGTGAGGTGGCTGGGAAAGCCAGCCCTGGAGCTGGGATCGGGCAGGGATGTGGCCTCTGTCACCACGTCCTCGTAAGGAGCTGTGTCCCCACAAGCTGTGGGGCAGTGGCAGAAATCCTCCCTCGTGGAGGGAGGGCTGGAGGCTCTTCCCTTGGCCTCCTGTGGAGGAACTGTCCCAGCTCTAAATGTAAACGTTGGAAGCTCTGCTGAGCAAACCACCCGTGGTGTCCCATCCTGCAAGGCCGAGGAAGAGGAGGAGCCCTTGCTCACCAAGTCACCATTCAGCACCCACCTCCCGGGGTTCCACGAGCCAGCTGTGCCAGGGAAACCAAACCAACTTCTTGGCAGTCAGTAAACAAACCCCACCACGAACATACAATAAAATAGGGTTAAAAACACATGTAGTGTGGAGAGCACGTGACTTTACCGAACTGGCTTGAAATGAGGTTTTTCTAATGCTAAAATATGGCAACATGGTGTGGTAAGGGATGGATATTATTGCAACAATGCAATTCTGTATCAGCATCGAATGTGGGTCTAGCAAGAGAATGTCCAGTGTTTCTTTGGTGTATGGAAGAGTACAGAGCCTGTGTGCCTCAGCACAACACAAAACTTCTACCAGTGGAAACAGCATGAAACAAGCCAGTTTTCTATGGCAAAACTGGGTAAAGATTCACAACCAAATCTAAACCAAGAACAATTTGCTGCCTGAATTCCCTGTCCATGCTGATCATTTGTATTAAAAATATGGCAACAGAGATTAGAAAACATGTTAAAAATGCATAATTTTCATGTCCTGAATGAAAAAAATTTAGAAATACGCATTTTTGCATTATGCAAGACAGATTTAAAACACACACACACACAAAGGAAAACCCTGTAAGGAGTTAAGAAAGTGGGAACTGCATTTGCACCACTGTCCAGACCGCGCCCTGAGCAGCCTGCCCTGCACTCACGCTGATCCGAACACTCCAAAATCTGTTTCTTCTTCAGAAAGTAGAGCTGGAGGTTGCTGGGTCCTTTGACAATCCTCGATGCAGACAGAACCAAGACACAAAGTGCCCTCGCAGAATCCGTTGGGAGCACGGAGCTAATTTACAAAACGGGGCCGTCACAGTCGTCCTGGGTAAATAAAAAGGTTTTCTCTGGTTTACAAAACGCAAGTCTGACCTTTCCTTTGTTCCAGGCACTACTTAACTGAATGGGTGAAGGTTGACTACAGCCCAGTCGGGGAGGGGTTCCTGGCACAGCCCCCCTGTGCCCGCTAGCGGTGCCCGGTGTAGGCCTTGAACCACGAGGTGACGGAGGCGGCGGCGGACGAGATCATCCCNCTATCTTGATGTGGAGCAGCTTTAATTTCCAACACCAGCCCTGGCCAGGCCAAGGGAGCTCAGCTCTGTGAGGCTGTACCCTGCAACTCACACTGGCTCAACTCACCAGTGGAGACTTCCTGCTCTGCCCTGAGCAACACCTCAACCTCTTTCTCACTCTGAGGTTGCCCAGACACTGGAACAGGCTGCCCAGAGAGGCTGAGGGATCTCCCCTGGAGACACTCCAAACCCCACCACACAGAATCACAGAGTGGCTCAGGCTGGAAGTCACCACAGTGGCTCATCTGGTCCAATCTCTCTGCTCCAGCAGGGTTATCCCACAGCACAGGGCACAGGATTGGGTCTAGATGGCTCTGGAATATCCCCAGTGAGGACAGTGCACACCGTCTCTGCTGTCTATTCAGGGCTCGGTCACTGCACAGGGAAGTTCCTCCTCATGTTCAGGTGGAACTTGTGGGCATCAGTTCCTGCTCGTTCCTCTGGTGCCACTGCCAGGCCCCTGAAGCAGAGCCTGGTCTGTCTCTGAGCCCTTCCTGCAGACAGGGACAGACAGGGCTGAGGGTCCCTCTCAGATGGACAGCCCCAGCTCCCTCAGCTTTTCCAGGGCAGGGAGATGCTCCAGTGGCTGTGCTCTGAGCAGGGCCCTGGGCTGCAGCTCCAGGGTCCTGCAGGGTCCCACCTGTGCAGTGACTCAGAGTTCCCTGCTGCCACTGCCTGGTGGGAGAGGCAATTGCATCCTGCCCCATCCCACTGCTTTGGGCTGCCCATATTCCATGGAAAAAGGCAGATTCCCCACAGCAAGCAGCGTCCCTGACAGTTCACTGCAAACCACAAAACTGTCCCGGAACATGAGCAAGAATTTGATGGAATCATGGAATCGTTTAGGTTGGAAAAGACCCCTAAGATCACTGAGTCCCACCATTAAACACAGTAACCCTTTAACACAGGCAAGAGTTTATCCAGCCTTAGTGGGAGAAGGAGCCTTAAGCAGTGACTTGTCATGGGAAATATTAATCCAGATAATTAAAGCTTGGTAAAATTATAAGCATATGAAAACAGCAGCACATAAAGGAGATTGTCAGGCAACCACAGGCTTAGGTATCTAAAGGAAAATAAAGAGAGCTGGTTGCTGCAAACTTTGCAGCCAGCTGAGAAATTAAAGGCAAACACTCCTCTCTCATAATCTGGAAAGCAATGGGAGCGCTGCCTCCTGGCAAAGCCTTTTGCTTAACAAGGCAACACAAGCAGGGAGTCATCAGGGTTGAGGCCAGAAGGGACCATTAGATCATCTCAAGTGACCTCCTCTCTAACAAAGGCCACTGCGTCCCACCCTTCTCCCTGTCCTGAGCCCAGCAAGTCCTGCCTGATGACAGCATCCATCCCAGAAACTCATCCAGCCTTGAGAGGATGACAGAAGGAAACAGATTCCCCACCTTCATTCCTGTGGGTAATTAATGTCTCTGCTAAGTGCATGTGCCTCATTTCAGCCAGCTCAGCCTCCTTGCTCCCAGTGGTGTCTGCAAAGCCATTCAGCAGCCTGCTGGGTATTTCATCCAACTTTCTCTCCTGTAACCCTTTCTTTTACTCTCTGGACCCAGCTGATGCATGGGGAGCTCTGTGACATCTGCACAGGTGCCCACTGCAGCCCCTGAGCCCTTTGGAGCAGCTGCTTTCCTTTGAGGACACAGCTCTCCATCCTCTGGGTATTCCCAGCACTCTATTTTCAGGAAAGCAGCAGCAAGCACAGATTCTTGTCCAAAATCTTTTACAAAGATGTGGCTCCTCATGTCTGTGGGCTGAATCAGTAGGGATATATCCAGAGAACACAAGGAAGTGGCAACAGGAAGCTCCCCTTAGTGGCACTGCAGGTTTTTGAATAAAACCAGATCCATACAAGAGAACAAGGCAGAAAAGTAGATTCAAGACCATTGCTGTGTTTAAGGGGGGAATAAAACACTAGGCACATCAAACAAATATTTGCAGAGTGTCTTGGGCCCAAGTGACTTGTGTCTGGGCTATCCCAGTGGGGAAATCAGTGTTGTTTGCTTTCTTATATTTAACTTGTAAAAAAAGAAATAAATTATTAAACCCGGTGCGTGCATGCCAGAACTGATGTTCTTTTCATCATGTTCTAAGCTAAGAGAACAGTTGTCTTTAATCTTAATTTACATATAAATGAGTATTATTTAAAGGGTCAGCTTTGGTCTAGGCAGTTCATTGACTGGAAGTATTTTGGGAAAGGTTTGCCTGGGATTCTTTTCAGGGTTTGTATTCCTGGATGCTCTCAGGTATTTGCATGTTGGCAAGGCATGGGCAGGGTCACACTTGGAGCATGGCAAAGCTGCCTGGCATTTGTGCTGCTGCTCCCTGGAGGGAAGGAGTTCCTGCTCCTGGGTGCAGGGGAAATGAGTCCATCACCAGCTGCAAAGCTCCAGCTGAGCCTGCCATAGGCAGAAGCACAGCAAACACACGTCTGTGAAATTTAATTCCCTACTCAGGAGCCCCTTTTTCTGTCCAGTCTTTCCTCCTCCTGGAACTACCCTGATTTCTGTGCTGAGGACTGATCTATAGGCACAGCAGAAGAGAATTTACCTCACAAGTAACACGGCAAAGGCATAAATTCCAAAGGGATTCAGCCACAAGAGAGTTCATATTTTGCTTTTCTTACCTGCCCAAGTTCTCGGTGTCTGGGCTGACCAGGTACATGAGGTTCCTGAGGGTATGCAGGGGGTGCAAGAGATCTAAATTTACATGCTGACATGGGGAGGGGAAAGAAAAAAACATGATCAGGTCCTGAAGGAAACCAGCAGGCACAGCTGATATTTTAAAAGCTATTTAAAAATATCAAGTGTGCATCCCCCCTACCTGAGAGAAGCAGAGGTGAAGGATATTAGCATTCAGCTTCTTCACTGCCCGTGTGAACCTGTGTCTGCTGAGATTCTCTCCACAGAATTCACTGTTGAAACACCACACACAGAAAAATACACTTAGTGGAGGCATCAGCATTCCATGCCCTGGCTTCCTAACAAATCCTGGAGTAAAAATCCTCACAGTGAGCACTTGTTCAAAGTCTACAGCCAGTTTTAGAGTGCTGAGGAGATTAATTTTAAACCTAGCAGGACTGTGAGCATTTTATCATCAAGCTCTGCCTGCCCTGGCCTCACCAGTTTCCACAGGACAGGTGGTGTGAACTGTGGGGAACTCAGATCCACCAGAGCCAAACTGCTTCAGATCTCCTTCAAAATCTTGCATCATTTCCTGTTCCCAACCTTCTCCTTCTGTGAGGGCTGAATCCCCAAACAAACTCAGAGAAACACAGAATGGTTTGGGTTGGAAGGGACCTTCAAGATCATCTGGTTCCAACCCCCCAGCCACAGGGTAGGAAAAAGCTGAAACCCTACATAACTTTTGTGCCCTGACTTTGACAACCACTATTTAAAAACAGTTAAAAGAATCTCAGCAGCACATTTGGGACCCCTGGGAGTCTGACAAGGTCTGCAGCTCCTTCTGAGCAGATCCCACACAGACACCAAAATTCTAACAGTGCTCTTCACCCCATATGAGTTTTACTTCTATCTGTGTTGCCCATGGGTTTTTTATATCCCACTGGGAATTACACTGCTGCCATGCCATATTACAGCACTTGTCCTGCAGCACAGGAGGCAGCAGAGCTGTTCAAGAGCTGCTGGATTGGGCTGGGATTTTGTGAAGGACAGTGGGGTGCAATAAAATGAAAAGTGCCATTCATGCACTGTCATATTTCATCCCTCATTTGAGGATGCTGAATATGTCAATTAGAGAGGTGCTATTTTCATCTCTGATGGTTGGTTTCCCCCCCAGGAAGTAAAAAAGGAGGGAGGGACTGTTAACTGTGGTCTAAAATCCTCCTAGCCCTCCCCTAAAACAACACAAATATTCATGAGCCACCTGTGTTATCAAAAGCTGTTCCAATTCATGACTTTATTCCTCAAACTAACCTGATCTAAGGTCACTGATTCCTCTGTTGTGTTTTTACTTGCCTGTTGCAGAGTTTCTTGGGAAGATTTACATCAAGTATGAGAGACAAAGTGTTAACGAGCTGAGTTGCATAGCACAATGCAGCACTGATGGTATGAGCAGGGTTATTATGTTCCATATCTGAAAGAAATAAAAACAACATGAAATCCTTGTTTTAAATGAAGTCTCAGTGGGTGTGTTAATATGTTCCTGGAGTCTACTCTGGAATATGTAATTTCTGAGTATGGAGAACAGTCTGATTCTAGCAATCATTTCCAGTGAAATCTGTCAGAAGTTGGAAGAAAATAGTAATTCTTGGAATTCCTGTTAAGATGATGACATGTGAACTGTGTCAAAACTGTGAATAATTAACTTTCTCTATTTCACTGCTGTGCTGTGTATCCCAGTGAGCATTTAATGCAAAAGAAGATTTCAGCAGACTAATCATAAAATCACAGAATGGTTTGGGTTGGAAGGGACCTTAAAGACCAATTAGTTCCACCTGGGTGAGGAATCTTCTCCTAAAATCCCTATTCTGGCATTTATTTCTGGCCCAAGGTGAGAGCGAACAGACCAATCTACTGCTCCTCAGTGCCTTCTGCTGGCACCCAAAGCTCCTGGAGTGTCCCAGCTGCCTAAAACCAGGCCTTGCCCCTTACCAGGTCCCTGTGTAGTCTTCTTCTCCTCCACCCAGTTGTAGTAAGCAGAGTAGTCCCCGTTGTTGGGGAGGATGATCCAGGGCCCCGTGATGCTGATGCTGGTGTCCCCGTTGTGGTCGTCACACACCCACCTCCCCGACAGGTACGTGGTTCTGCGTGCCTCTGCCAGCTTGCTCACAGTGCTGGAGGTCATGGCATTGTCACTCTCTGAGGACACGTCCGCAGGGTCCCTGCAGCACCCAGAAGGGGGTGGAAAGAAGTGGTTGGAAATAGAATCAAACACTGAGGCAGATTTCACTCAGGGCAAAGTGCTTGTAGGAACGCTCCTGCAAAACTCCTCATCCCCAAAGCTACTTTCATTTGTTCTGGGGTTTTAAATTAGCTGTTTTTGTAGAATCCAGGAATGGTTTGGGTTGGAAAGGATCTTACAGACCACTTCTGCAAAACTCCTCATTCCCAAAGCTACTTTCATTTTCTCTGGGATTTTTAATTGCCTGTTTTTGTAGAATCCTAGGAAGGTTTGGGTTGGAAGAGGCCTTAAAAATCACCTCATTCCATCCCTGCCATGGGCAGGGACACCTTCCACTAGACCAAGCTGCTCCGAGCCCTGTCCAGCCTGGCCCTGAACACTTCCAGAGATGGAGAATCCATATTTAAGGAAGTTTAACATTGGACATGCAGCTCAGATCTCTCTGGAGAGATGCAAGCACCTCCAGATTCAGATTCTTGTCCTGGACCTCTGTCTGTGGGTGAGGACAAAACTCCTCCTCTTCCCCAAAGACCCTAAGGGAGCCACACCACCTACCTTAGACTGACACAACTCCCTTCTGGGTGCCTAAAGCCAAGCAAAATGATCCCAGAAGAACAAGGCTGCCATACCTCATGCTTGTCTTCACCTCTTCCATGGGGAAGATGACCGAGGTCAGCTCCAGGATGTGCGTGCGCCGGAGGTTGGCCAGGTGCTCGTGCTGCGTTTTCAGGTCGTAGGTTTTTTTCTCCACCAGGTCTCCCAGCTTCCTGTTGTGCCTCTGGATCTTCTCCTTCTTCTCCTGGTGCCTCTGAGCCCTGCGATAATGCTTCTGGTTCTCCTCTTTAATCCTCAGCAGCCCCTCCGTGTCTGTGAGAACAGCAGCAGATGTTATCCCCTGGAAAAGGAGCTGGGAAGTGCTTGTAGGAAAAGCTTGAGGAAAGCTTTATTAATATTTATGGAAAACAAGATCTACGGCAGCTTAAAACAGAAAACCTTGCTAAACTATTAACTTCTTCCAGCTGCTCAGTGGTGTAACTTTTTAATCTCCTCTGGAGATCTCCAAAGAGACTGCAACTGGGATTATTCTCTCCCTATCTTTTACCCAGCTATTTCTGGATTTGGAGCACAAAAGCCAAGATTTCCCAGTTTAATTAAACTCCTGAGGTAATCATCCTGACAGAAATAGCCTGACTGTACATGTTTGCATCGTGCTGGCCAAAAAAGCCCTGCCCTGCTTGCAGCCAAAATCAAGTGCAGATAGCATCTTCATTCACCACTCCTGGCACCTCTGCTGCTCTCAGTGTGGGTTGTTTGGGCTTCACTCATGGATGTGCTCTCACAGCACTTGGATCCCAACAGTGCAGGCTCTTTGCTCCCACAGGGAACACTGGCTATCTCCCTTTCCACTCACAAAATGGGAATTGTGCTCATGGGCTGAAGTGCTGCAACTGCCTGGATTCACTCCATGTGGCAGGCACACTGAGGCTTGGAAAAATACCCTGCAAGAGCATCTGGAAGCACCCAAGATTAGGCCTGATGATCTTAGAGGTCTTTTGCAACCTTGATGGATGATTTTATAATCTGCTCATTCAGGTGGCTGCAGTAATGCTCCCACAAACAGCGAGTCAGCCACCTCTGTCTTTTAAAAGCACAGGGAAAAGATTTCTTGTACTCTGCCCAAATACATGTTTAAAACTCTCCCTGTGCCCTAGTTTGAAGTGTGCCTGCCCCTGCAGACACAGAGGCTGCTCTCTCTGAACATCAGGAATTATTTCCAGCCATCTGATCTGCTGCAATCCATGGTGTATCTGGTAGGAAGGAAGATCTGGTATGTGGGAGATGCAAAGCCCCAAATTAAAGGAGGTGAGAAAAGCTCTTCCATGCACGTAAGAACTAACAAACTCCAGGTTTATATAATATAAATAAGTGACCCCTGTTAGAGGAGCAGCAGAAAAATCCACTTTTCTCTGAGCAATACCAGAATCCCTGTGTCAGCTATAATTCCCTTTCCTTTAAGCAGTCCTGTAACATCAACAGAAAATCAATTAACACTTGCATTCATATTCCCAAACTCTCCCTTTGCAAAAAGAACAGGAGACAGGACGAGGAGGAAAAGGTCCATCTGTCCAATTTTCACATTCATGTTTGACTTGAAAGGCTACTTTTTCAGAGTGAACTCCCTTCCCTGCAGGTCCAACAGCAATTATTTGGGAGCGGGGGAGACACTGCACTCCCGTTTCCTCTTCAGCAGTCCCAGTGCACAGACAACTGTCCTGCTCTCTGCACAGCACCTCTGCTTTATGACCCACTTTATGAGGTGATTAAAAATCTGTCCCCAGGAGTATTTCAGGACACCACTGTGTCCCACACACCTGCACTGCCTGATAAATGCAAGCCCAGGCACACTGATCTCTGCCCAGAGAGCTCTGCCAGGTATTTGCAAGCCTGTCTCCTTGAACTGTTCTGCACAGAAAGAAGGCAAACACAGATTTTAAAACATTATTTTAAGCACCACCAATTATTGAGGTCTCCAGGAGAGTCAACTCCAAAAGCAGGAACCCAGTGTTCTAGAAATGGTTTTTATTTCAGAAAATTAAACTGTGCCACATCCAAGAGCAGAGAAACAACCTTTTCACACTTTTTAATGTGGCCCAAAAGTGACCAAGTTGGATCCTGATCTTTTGGCTGCTCACAGCTAGAATTCATTTCTGGTCTCTCTCCAAAAGCAACTGAGCTAACAATAGGCTAGTTGGGCAATAGTCAGCTCAGTTTTTAGGTTAAATCTAATAAAATTCACTGTGAATCAAGAGAAGTTGCAAAAGTTGTAGATAATAAATTCCACAGAAGAGTGGGAAAATGGAGAACTCCACTCCTTGGTTGGTCCAAACACTCTGCCACCTTCAGAGCAGAGCATTTTGAAAAAAGGTGACTAATTCCTTAAAGTCACATTGATTTCCTCTTCTCCTTTCTTCACAGGCAAAAGACAAAAAGTCATAATCTAATCTCCATAACAATAATCTTCTACCTACTGAAAAGCTTGTTTTTCTTCAGCTTCCTCTTCTCTAAACAAAACATGAATTTTCTTAGCCAGTCTTACTCAGACTTTCCTCAGGTGATTTGTATCTTTCTTAAATTGTTTAAATTGGACACCAGACTTCCACTGAAGCAACAGCAACAGCTGGCACAGCAGGATAACTGCTTCCATCTTAAACACAGCACTTACATTAGTTAACCCAGAAAGAAGCCTGAACCTTTCTGGAGCAGCACAAGATTGATAATTTTTATTTAATTTGCAATTCCCCAGATCCCTTCCTGCCAAATCTCACCACCATCCCCCATTCTGGGTTTTATATTTCTCTTTACAACAACATGTACCTTGATTTTGTCCTTTTCAGATGATGCTGTCTACCTATCTGCATGATTTTGAATCTGGTCCTGGTCTCCACAGAAGTCAGCTCACCATCCAGCCTGGCTTCCTCCATTCCACCCTCCATTCTCCTGAGCTATTATGGGAATACTGAAGAGAACTGGGCCAGGAACTGGCTCCTGCTGAGCTCCACCTGTCTCACCTCCTCAGCCTGACCAGTGCCACCATGCTTTGAATGCAGCTTTTCTAACCTTTTGTGATGACCTTGCAGGGGTTACAGCCAGAGCAAATTTTGTTTGCTCACAAGACAATTTCAGGCAGTGCCCAAATCCAAGTTATGTGCAGCTTCTGCTTCATCCCCCACTGCACCACGTGATCTCCAGATGAGGGGTTGATTTGACATGAATATCATGACATAAGTAACAAAACAAGGATTTAACATGAATATCACAACCAAGTGATGCCTATTTTTAACCACCTTATCTGTCAGTTACCAGCAAAGCCCCCCTAGGTCTGTGACAGGATGCCTGTGTCATCACTTTGAGGTTCTCCCTTCCTGCACCCTTTGAAAGCAGGTCCTGTTTTCAGCTTCCTCATGTGTTCCCAAGTGCTCCAGATCACTTCTGCTTGTTCCTTAGGTTCCATAAAGCAAACTAATGTGTAGCTGTCTGTTTTTTTTCCTTAGCCTGCAGTCCTCTCATGATGTAAAATTTAACCTGGCTAAGCAGCTGATCCCATTTTCTTTGCAGGAAGACAAAGCAAAGGCAGCACTGAATTAATGCCTCAGACTTCTCTGCACTGTTATTTGCTCTCTTTCCTGTTAACTAACACACTTGTCTGCTCCTTCACCTTTTCTTTATCATCCATTTATTATTGTTACTGTCCATCCTCCTTTTTAATTGAAAATAATTTTGCATCTCAGCCTTTTTGATTTTTCACCCCAAGCCTCTGCTAATCCTTTATGGCTCTTCTCAGGTTATGGCTCTGTTTGCACTCTCTGTATGGCTCCTCTTGAATTTCAAGCCACAAAAATATCCCAGATTCAATCGATATGCTTCTGTATATGCTTCCTCTACTTCCTTTGCATGCAGGTTGTAAGGAGAGCTGCATGTTCTCTTCTGAAAAATGACCCTGCAAATTTAGTGTAAAACAATCTAATGGGTTTAAAAACTGAAGTTTCTGAATGAAGCCTACACTGTAGTTTCAGTGACTCTTGTTCAAGTAGGATTTTAGGATTTTCAGACAGGTGTGGGTTAAAATTCAGCAGCTTCAGGAAATCTGTGACAGCTGCAGAGCTGTTTGCTCCTCCTTATCAAGAGGAAGTGATCAGAAACACTACACTGAATAAAGCCATCTCTAGGGACACAGCCAGAGTCACAGGCTGCTAAGCATTTGCTCTTAAAGCTGTTGCAAAACCATCTCCATCCAGCTGAATAATGTCTGCTGTTTGCTAATTAAAACCCAAGCATAAAAAGGCCAAAATCCACTCAGTGATTTGACTTCAAGTTGATTTAGGAAGCGACGGTTTGGAAATTCACCATTTTTTAAAAAACGAACACTCAAATTCACCTCGATTGATTTTTCACTCTAAGGCACAGAGAGTTTTTCCACATCACAAAAGCACAGGCATTACTCACGTCTTGTCATTTCATCATTTTCTTTGCAAATGGTCTGTTTCAGCTGCTCAATCCTCATCTTGCAAGACATTATTTTCCATCTCTGAAAAAGAACATTCAGCAACTCTAGGGCACAAACGACTTCAAACACGCTGAACTAATGATTAACAACAAAGCCAGCAGCTTTAGTGCAAAAGTAGCAGGATGCTCTTGAATGGATCAAACAACTAAATATTTCATACAGTGTTTTGTGCACAGAAGAATGCCACAAACAAAACAAGTGCTTGCTATAAAGTCGATTGGTAAAATAAGTTATTGAACAAATATCTAGTGAGAAATGAAACATTCAGACAGCTTGGAACACTCTGCTGGCAGAGCCCATTTCAGTTTTGCTTACAATAGGCTCTTTGGGAAAGCAACACAATGCCCTCAAGGTAAACTGTAACTTTAAACTATGAGATCTAGGAATTCAGAGAGTTTAAAAACCATGAGACACTTGGAGCAACTCACCAGCTGATCAGTTATTTCTTTCCCTTCCATGGCCTTCAAAACACTAGAGGAAAAAACATGATTGAAAGTTTTATTACTATCTGGACTCCATCTGTCTCCAGCAACAGTGTGTTAAAAGAGACTGTTTCCTTTTATGAGATCTCTTAGTTTTTATATCAGTTTAATAAATACAACTTACTGTTTTTGGAATTCTCTCTGTTTGGTTTTAAGATGCATCAGCCTTTCTTTCTTGTCTGAAAACCTGGAAGAGATTAAATTCTTTTATTGATATTTTGCACAATTACAGCACTGTAAGTTGTCTGAAAAAGATAATAAAATTGAAGCTTGGGGATTCTCCAAACCTCAGCTATCTGTCTTGATCTGGGGAAGTTAATGGCTAAATGTGTAGAACTCTTGCAGAATTCTACAGCATGTGTCTCACTGGAATTGCAACAGAACCTCCAAGCTGGAGAAACATCAGAGGGTCAAACTATCAAACAAACAGCAAATTACTGCTATTTCTAGATTTATAGCTTACCAAGATCAGTATTTTGTGCGTTACAAAAAACATGAAGTACTTTAAAAACCTTCAGTCACTGGAGAAATTAATAGTACTATATCACATAGCCCATGACCTCAGCTCTGCTTCACTGGATTCTAGGATATGGGAACTGATCAAAAAGGAATTTTTGCAGGATTCATCATCCTGAGTTTTCACCCTTCAGAAGCCACCTTCTGCACCCCTTATTGTTCCATAATTCATTCTATTTTTCTCTGCAACATGTAGAATTCACAATTTCATCCTAACAGAGCTGTGACATTTGCAGATGCCCCATCCCTGGAAGTGATGGCAGGATGGGGATGAAGGTGCCCCTGCTCATGGCACGGGTTGGAACTAGATGGTCCTTAAGGTCCCTTCCAACCCAAACCATGTGATTTTATGATTTTACCTTTATTTCATGGATATTTAAGCTTTATTTAGAAAGACTAGTACACCAAGCCTTGACAGGATGACATCTTGGATTTCTCTCTCTGTTACCCTGTGGATTTGATTTCAGGTAAAACTTCAAAATGCTTCACTTTTTTCCTTCAAGTGCTGCAATCTGAAATCTTGGTGACCACCTCTGGACTCAGAGCATGTGTAACCACCCTCCCAGATGACATTAGCATTAGAACAACAAAACCACTGGCTGCTGCTTCTCTAGTAAAGCAAAAGAATCTGTTTTCCTTCCAAAACAAACCAAAACCAAATGCAGGTGCTTGGCACAAAAGCCAGAAGCCACACGTGAGCTGGAGGAATGTGGTGCAACTGGAGCCCAGCTGCTCAGCCCAGCACATCCCCTCTTCCTGTGTGTCTTCACCCCAGGAGTCACTGTGGAAATGACAAAAGGCCCTGCATGAGCTTCCTGTTTACCACAGAGCAGTGCACACCTACTGCACCCCGACCTTTGGCTGCTACCAAAAATCCCCTGGCCCAGAAACACAGAGCTCAGCAGCCACACAGGGAGAGCACCGGGGTACTTTGGCAATTCTTGGTTTCAGAGCCGGATACGTGGGCACAGACTCTGACTGAACAAAATTACTCAATTCCCGTCCATCACATCAGCAAAAAGTTGAATGATCTGTCAAAGAACACAGGAACAAATCAAGTTCTGACTGTGGAGGGAAGACAGAAATATTTGTGGAAGCCTGTAGAAATTCCAGCTCACCATGCGCTTCAGCAGCAATGTCAAACAGCTCCTACCAAATCTTGCAGCAGGTTTCTCCTAAGCAAACATTTCCACTACTTTATATAGCTCTGATTTCAATTGCATTGCATCCTGCAACTCATTTTTCTTTATATATCTTTAGCCTTTCAATTTGGCAAAGAAACAAAACTTGGGATGAATTATTATAGGAACTCCCATAAAATGTAAACTGAGAGGAGAGAACACCTTGAATTACCCATGAAATGTTTCTCTTTCCTCTTCTCACATTAAGGTGAGATTTTCTGTGGTTGCCTGGCTTATTTCCACATGTTCATGATTAGAGAGAGGCAACCAGAGAGAGGGGCTTCCTAATCTACAGGAGTTGATTAATGCTGAAGGAGCTGAGGGCACTATATTCACTATAACACTCCTGCTGAAAAAAGTCACTATTCCTAACCATAACCCACAGCTTGGTGAAATCAGCCAGGCTCAGAGTCACAATTACATTGTCTGTGGCTTTTGCCATCTGCAGGTATACAAAGCAAAGCAGTTCAGTAGTCTGGGAAACACACTCTGAGAATTTATGCACGTGACAGGCTGGAGGACACTCCCAGGAGGAAGAAGAACCTCGGAGCTGAGACCAACAGCAAGATGCCAGCTTGGCTTTTGAATACACAACACATTACTCATGGAAAGCAGGATGTCAGTGACTGCTTTACTGGAGGACTTCTGGACTACTCATCCTTAATTGTAGCTCTCCTTAAGTAATTAATCTCAACAGCTCCTCAGTCTCTCCCCCTCACAGATACAGGGTGTGATTTTTGCCAGACAGATGAAAAACTTCCAATTTTACTGTTGCTCTTCTAAAAATTAGCACACAAAATAGTCCCATGGAATCTGAAATAATTAGAACATGAAATTGTTTGTCTTCATATAAGGAAAATTCACAAGAAAATGCTAAAATAAACCACTGTTGGATACAAGGAGTAATACTTGGTTTCTTTATATTTAACCAGAAGATAATGATCCTTTTCCCCCATCTGTAATACTTCAAAAAGACAAATGGGAGGCCCAAGTGTCCCCATACACTTCCACATTCTGAATTTCTCAACACTGAGCCACCCAGCGAAGCCCTTGTCATGACACTCCTCCAGCAATGATCTAAAATTAACCCAGGTACTACTAGAAGGCATAAAATAAACAAATAAAGAATGATGGCTGTAAACACCAGCTGAAAGGCAGCCAGTGAACTGCACCTGTCCCTGCGTGGCTCTGCCCTGGTGGTGCCTGGTCACCACTCCAAACACCTCCCCCTCTCCCAGGGTTCACATCACAAGAAATTCAAAGAGCAAACAAAGAAAAGTGATCTCTTCCCCAGTCTTACATCAGTCATTCAAGATATTAATTAGAGAATGCAAACAAAATATTCCAGGCACAGTTTAAACATAATCCCATTATCCTCAGAACCCAAGGTTTTGTCCCTACACAGTGTTCCTGCAGCCATTGAGAATATTCAGGTTGTTAACATTGTGTTATTCATACAGGCATGCTGTTCCTTTAATTCATTAAAATAAATTTGCCATTTTAAATGAATTGCACTACTGCAATTAATTCCTGGAAAAGTTCTGAGCAGCAGGAGATATAAAGCCTGGGGAAATGGAGTGTGTGGGGAGGCCCCAGGTTAATACAACAGCAGTGACCCCCAGAGAGGGAACTGTGATGTCCAGGCAGAGGAGGAGTAAAAAAATAAAAAATTAATCCTTGCAGTTAAAAAACACAATGTAAATACACAGGAGCCTTTCCAGCTGCAAACAAGTGGGGCAGTGAAAGCTTCTCAGGAGGATGCAGTGACAACTGTCAGACAGAAAAGCTGATCCTGTCTCATGTGAGAAGATAAAGAGGGTTTTCTCTTACACTGCTGCTTCTGGTACTTTGGCTAAAGCTGCTTCCTCATGACTTCATTTTTCTGATGGGCAGAGACTTCTTAAGCCTTGGTTAATACAAAACAACAGTGCTTCAACTCTAACAAAGGCTACAATTGAATTTCTATAATTAAACCTGATGTTTAGCCAAAAACTTAAAGCTGCAAAAGAGACGGGAAAAGAAAAACCAAGCTTGGTTTATATTCCAAGCTCCACATCCAATCTTTTAATAGAATCTGCAGAAAACCCCAAGCAGTCTCACACAACTACACGTTTTCCACCTATTTTAGACAGGCTAAATCTAGTTTGTGGTTCTCCAACAGAGCTTTTTTACATAAAAAAAGAGAAAGCCATCCAGTGACAGACTAAAGTCTGAGTTCTGCAAGCTGACTCACACTGGCTGACAGCCTTTGCCCACTCCCGTGGATGCTGGTGGGTGAAAGGCAGCACTGTCCCTTTGTTCCTGGGGACACAAGGAGCCTTTGGAGCGAGGACACCACCGCCCCACAGGCTGATCGCCACCTTCCCAAAATAGCTCCAGGAATCACTCCCAACAGCTGCTAATGAGGGACCAAGACCACGGTGCCAGCCAAGAGTCAGAGCCATTCCAGACACGGCCCTGGAGACTTTTTAAGAATCTGGGATGGACACGCTGTGAGCAGTGACGATGGAGGAGCCATGTGAGTCATCCCAGGAGAAAATTTGTTTATGGGCACAGCGCTGATCCAGGCTCCCTCAGGGAGAGCCAGGGCTCCAAAGGGAGCAGGATGGCACACGATGAACTCAAGGAGAATACTTTTTTGTCCACATTTACGGGTATACACACAAGAAAATGTTTATTTTCTTTCTTATACACCTTCCCAATTTTGCTTAACGATTTAGAAAATTACTACTTCAAAGAGTGTTGACGAAAATAGGTACCCAGTTTGAAATAACACTGCACGGACCTCTGTATCCTCAACTGCCTGGAGCTTCCGTGGCTACATCGACACGGACCTGACCTAGTGAAAGCCGAGCTGATCCCTTAATTACAATTATTATTAAAACTATTATTATTTCCAGGCTCGTACCGAGGGTCCTGCTGTGGCCGCCCCCAGCCCCGGGGTGGGCCCGGCAGCCCCCAGAGCGTTCCCCCACCCACACCCTGAGCCCCCCGAGCCCCGGGACAGCGGGGAAAGGGCACAACCCGGCCCCCATGCCCGGCCCCGAGGCACGGCGACCCGCAGCAGGGCAGGGAGAGGCCGCCCCGCTCCCCTCAGCGCCGCCGGTACCTCTCGGAGTCGCGCCCGTCGAAGAAGACGAAGTCGCCGCTCTGCACGCACTTGGCGCAGGTGAGGCGGCGGCGCGTGGTGTTGCAGAGCGGGCACCGCTCCACCGCCACGTAGAGACCCTCGGCGTCCTCCTCGGTGCCCCGCAGAGCCCCGGGCCCGGCCCCGCTGCCCCCGCCCGGCCCCGCGGGCTGCGGCCGGCGGCCGCTGGGAGCCGCCATGTTGGGCGCCGCGGGTCACGTGGGACGCTGTTGCCGGGCAGGGCATTGTGGGAAGGAAGGGGCGCTGAGGCGGCGGGCGGGAGCGGGGGAAGGCGCGGGACGGGCCGCGTTCCGCCGGAAAAATCCTGATTTTTTTGATGGAAACGGCGCCCTTTTCCTTCTGCGAGAGGAAAGGGATCACCGCTGCCTTGCTCCCAGAGCGATGGCGGTGTTGTATTCCGGTTCGTGGGGCTTCACGGCGGTAGCCGTAGCGTAACCAGTCAGTAACGCTGCTGTTGGGACCACGGCTGCCAATGAAAGCACGACCGCGTATTTACAGAAACATCCAAATCGCTTTGTCCAAGCGGCAAATAGCGATTTGGATGTTTCTGTAAATCTGCACATCCTTAAAACCGACGCAGAGGGAGGTTGCCTCAAGCCAGCCTCCATGGTGGAGCGACGATGAGGAGTTAAAGACAGAGGATGAAGTAGGGTTGAGGGGAAGGGACCTTAAAAATCATCCAGTTCCAGACTCCTGACCTCGAAAGGGACACCCTGCACCATCCCAGGGTGCTCCAAGCCCCGTCCAGCCTGGCCTTGGACACTTCCAGGGATCCAGGGGCAGCCACAGCTGCTCTGGGCACCCTGTGCCAGGGCCTCACCACCCCTTTCTGAGTAAAGAACTTTTTCCTGGTAACTAATATTTCCTAATACTAACCTGCTCTCAGTTTGAAGCCATTTCCTCTTCTGTCTGTAGGGAATAAGAGGAGACAGAGGCCACAGAAGCCAGAATAACTTCAGCAATATCCCCATATGCCCCTTCCCAAAAGTAACACAACTGCAACAAAACATTGCCCTACCTTTTTTTTAAGAGCAATTCCCAGCCTACATTTTCCCCCCTTCCCAGTGTTATCAGACACTAAGCAGGAACAGCACTGTAGAGGTAGAACCAAGACTGTTGTTTTTAAGACAAGAGTTACCATAGCAAACATTAACTTAATCAGTAGCTCAGTGAAAAGGCACAGAGCCCATTTCTTATCTTTGAGGCTTTATCTGTAATTCTAAAGAACACAAATTTTACCACTGAAATCATGTGGCAAGCTCTTAAGCAAAACGTGATTTCTTGAAGAGGGCTCATCTTAGATAAACTTCTTTTTCTCCCCAACACCTCAATAAAACCAGGGTGTTTTCACTTACAAAAGATTATTCTAACGGAAACTCATCAGCTGCTACTACAGCTACAGTGCAAATAAAAGTCCAGCCCATGGCTGTGGAAAGTCTCCAGCCTTAGAAAGCAAACAGAAAAGTAAGGCTGTGTTTAAAATAGATTTGAGTGTGGAAATCCACTGTTTGACAGAGAAACTGATAACAGCTAAGACCAGCTTATCACGAGGAAGTGCACAAAGTTTTTCAAACTCTTTTTCCAGAAAAGCAGGGAGACAGATATAAAACCACTTGTGAGAGACACGTAACAGATACAGAAGATGAAGCCACACCCTCACCGAATCAGAAATAAACTTTTGTGGCAGCAAAACTCAGCCCAGCAAGACCCTGCTCAAGTTGAGCCGAGTATTTCCAGCGAGGACAGAGGAGGATTTTATCCTGGGTTACACTTAAATCATCTAAGAGCAACCTCTAGTGGTGTTCCCGGACAGGTACCACACCTTCAGGAGGGAAGGACACAGCACGAACCGCTCTGGCTTGCCTCCAGGGGCTTTCCAGAACAGCCATGGGATAGGCTCTGCACGTTCCTGCTCCCTGCACCGCTCTGAGCAGGACAGGACACCTTCTGAAAATAAAGGCTTGAGTTCAAACCAGGTACAGCAAACCCCATTGGTTTTGCTCCAGAATTACCAAATGTAGTGCCATTGGCTGAACCCTGGTTAAATAATACAGATAATTAAGTCATGAGCATCCAAGACTTTTTGTATTTTCCTCACATCAATTTTTAACAAAGTTCCAAACAAACATGTTTTTGTCTGCACCAAACTCCCATCATCTGAGGGAGTAATACAAGTGGGTACTATTTGGTTAAAATCTAATTTGCCCCATGTCGAATCAGATAATTTAATTAGTTACCCTCCACCCACAGATTTTCTAGGTAAATCCCAGCAGTCAAGGCCTGGAATGTCCTTTCTGTGAAAGAAAATCCTGCACCATCACACACAAGAGTTTATCCAGCCAGTGGCATCAGAGTGATTCCAGTACACATCTTCTAAACACCAAAATCAACTTATGCAGGATTTTGTAAGCCATATTATAGACAATAACATATGTTGAGCTTAAACGTGAAACTACAACACTGCAGGAGCAATTCAGGACACTCGGAGCTGAGGATTTTGATTAAGCTAATTTGAAGTGTGGATTCACCTGATCAACAGGGAAAGAGACACATGGCTTCTATTACAAAATATTTTTAAGTGCCACCTTACATTCTACATATACATTCTAATAGAAGTGCATTCATTTCTCGAGTGCTTTAACTTGACAGAAGTTGTCAGAACTCAGGTGGATTACAGACAGATAATCTGAAAGAAAAGAACATTTCCCAAGCTGTAGAAAGACATCAGCACATGTGGCATTCAGAAATGAATAATTTGCTTAATATTCCACAAATGGGTGCAGGAATCCCTCTGGTTCTGTTCCATGCACAGCAACACACACCCAGGTGTTATTCTGGACTGCTTTGTGAGCCATGTCATGCTGGTTTCTTGAAACCTCTTAAAATGGGGTAGATGTTCTCAAATGCCTCATAGATTTCAGAACGGTCTTTTGCTCCTAAATGGACATTTAAGGAAAAAAAAACCCCACAAATTAACAGAGTGCTGAGAGTAACTGAAGGCAGTTTAAACCCAGTAAAATTACAAACCATGAAGAAACCCAGGAGATTGAAAGCACCTTACTATTAAAGGCAGAATTTCTATCTGCCACCTCAAAGAACAATTCCTAGCTTGCTTAGCTTTAAGACTAGTTTTGTTTAATCTATGGAACCAAACCAGCAATTTTCTGCTCTTGACAGGTGAAAAATATTGGCTTTGAAGAAGGGAAAAAAGCAACTGAGCACCACCATGGTGTTACCTGCTTAAGAATAACAGCTCTGCCTGTTCATGAGGTGAGTGGAAAGGTAGAAACAAGAAGTGAAAGGCCTTTATTTCATACTGAGGGTTGTTCCACAGTTTGAGAACTCTCCTTCTCCAGCTCTGAGAAGCAATTTTAATTTTAAGCTATGTGTTAGGACATCTTTGATTTCAAATCCCTTTCAGTGGTACTGTAAACAAATCTTTAATACCAAGACTTGCACACAAACTGCATTGCAGTAGGCAGGAACATTCCCTGCCAGCAACACTACTCATGCTGGTCCAATAAACATCAGCTAGAAGAAAATTGCATTTAAATGAACTAAAAGTAGAATTAAGCCCTGCTTAGGCTGAATGTGTAAACCTTTTCTCATGTCCTCACTTGGACACAAATAATTCATCTGCCTTACCATAGCTCTTACTTTCAAAAGTTAAGTTACTTTCTTGATTAGAGAAAAAAACCCCTCCTCACATCTCAGCAAATTCAGTTTTGTCATTACAGCTCATTCCTGATTTATGGTTGTGAGAATCTCTGGCTAAGGCAGGCACTTCTCTTGCCTTCCCCATGTCTCAGAGCTGTGTTGTGAATATGATTACTGCATTCAGAGCTTCTGGGAACAGGCATCATTTACCTTTCAGTACATCTGAATAGAAGCATTTTCATGAGCTCCACAAAAAGGATGTGCCAGGAGCTCAGGAATTCACCTTTTTTGAAAAAGTCATCTGGGACCTGAGGTACAGGTATCTGCTGAGCACACTGACTCAGCAAGGCTTTTGCCTCACAATTTTTTTTTGCCAAAGTCTGAAACAAGCTCTTAGATCTCCACCCTTTCCTCTGATAATCCCTACTAAATGTTGTCAGTGAAGTGTTTTAAGAAGTTTGTTTCCTGTCCAAGCAATTTTAAATTGCTTATTGTGAGGTTCTTATTTAAGTGCCTGAGTAGTTGTTGGCATGTCAGCATCCTGTTGGCATCCTCTGCATTGGCACGTGGCATCAGGCTTTGAATCAAAAAAAATACTTAACATGGAAATCTGAAACTCTGTATATGAAACAATACAAGATTCTAGTGCAACAATACTGATATTATCTGCAGAAAACACAGATAAGCTGCAGCAGCCATTAAAAAGATCCCTGAGTGGCTTTACTGTGGCAAGATACTGATTTTTGGTTAATGTTTCATTTAAATGCTCTCTCAAAGTGAAGTAGCAGTGAGCTAGAGACATAGAGAGGCATCACTTACCAGTCAGGACAACTTTTCCAGACACAAAGATAAGCAGCACTATCCTTGGTTTGACCATCCTATAAACCAGGCCAGGGAAGAGTTCAGGTTCATAGCTGTTCAAAGCAAGCAGGTAAGATTAGTAAAATGCAAATGCTGTTTCAGTGTTGTATTAATAAAGTGCTCTTGAATTACAGTAACAATAGGGTAAATTAACAACACAGATTTTATCTAGCTGCCCTGAGAAAGGCAGGTCAGGTTTTGGACATCTTGAGAAACCTGTTAAGCTCAGCTGGAGCTGGTAGGGGATTTCATGCTGACTTCTAAAGACTTTTGAGCCACTTCTGATTTGTCATAGCCTTGGAATCTCAATTGTAGTCTTCAAACAGTCCTCAAATTATGGAATGGCCTGGCTTGGAAGGGGCCTTAAAAATCACCTCATTCCACCCCTGCCATGGGCAGGGACACCTTCCATTGTCCCAGGCTGCTCCAAGCCCTGTCCAGCCTGGCCTTGGACACTTCCAGGGATCCAGGGGCAGCCACAGCTGCTCTGGGCACCCTGTGCCCAGGCCTCACCCCCCTCACAGTAAATCCTTCCTAGTCTGCAAAGAGCCCTTATCAGGAAGCATCATGCACAACTAAGACAAGATAACAGCCAATGTAAATATTTAATATATATCTAGCTCCTAAATGAAATTCAAACTATCAGATGCAGTGCTAATAAAAGACAACTGAATTTTGGTTTTGTCAGTGCTGAAATCATCCTTTCCTGATGGCAATATCTAGTTTTGAATAAACTGATCTCACAGATACAACATGCCCATCACTTGGCTACAGCTTTACTTTTAATTATTGGCTAAAACACATCCAAACAGAACCAAAACAATATCCCAGAAAAACACCGTATACCTGCAAGTCTGTATTTTGCAAATGCAGTTTGGCTTCATGCCTGAAGGTTGGAAACCTTATCCCTGCTGACAGGAATTTGCTTTGCTACGAGTTAAGAGGCTACCTTGGTAGTAAAATCCACAGTGGAGCAGATGCCTCAGGTTTTAGCTTTCATATTTTTCAGATTTTGTGCTGCTTTAGTGTGTGGGTCTGGGCTTCATATTAGGGCATGGTGAGCTTTCTGCACAGAGCAGGGAGACAAAACAATTCCTGCTCTAGGTGGTGACCAAGGACAAATGATCCAAATCTCAGGCCCATGAGCACAAACAATGTGGACCAAAGAGAGAAAAACAAGCAGGATGGGACTGCAGAACCTAAAGCTGTTATTTGACAATTAACTCCAATACGCAAATGGAGCAGAACTCATAAAAGTGTGAGACCCCATGACCAACTGTCCATTTTTGTGGCCATTTTGGGTTATGCTGCCCAAGGTGGATCCATTGAGGCCTCCTAATAAATCTCTACTTTATTCTTTAGCTGTCTAGTCTCTGTTCTAGGTCAGCCTTCCCAAGGCATCCGAGCAAAGGCACGGACCAGGCTCAAGTAGCTGCAGACCCTGCTGCAGGGTGCACAGGGCTGTACCTGATCTCCTCATACCTGCTGAACTGCTGGTGGGTGAGAACCAAGCCTTCCAGCCGGATGGGGAACCTCACATCACAGCTCCCCACCATATTCTGGATCTTGAAGTCCAAGAACTTGGCAGGGAAGCCGAGCTTCTGCACCACCCGCGCGTATTTCCTGGCTGCCAGCCTTGACTGCTCTTCACTGAAGGAAGAAACCTTTATTGTCATCTCCAAACAGCTCTCAAATCATAGAATCCCAGAATGGTTTGGGCTGGAAGGGACCTTAAAGCCCATCTTGTTCTACCCCCTGCCATGGGCAGGGACACCTTCCACTTTTCCAGGGTGCTCCAAGCCCCATCCAACTTGGCCTGGAACACTGCCAGGGATGAGGCTTTTAATTGAAGGAAAAGCAAAGGGGGAAAAAAATCAACTTTTATTAGTGCTTTCCTCTGCTCTTGAGGTGGAATTCAGTTTATAGCCACCACTGTGCTAATCTGCACTACAGAAAAAGAGATCCTGCCACTCAAAATAGCAAGGCTCTATCCCCAGAACTGCTGCAGGGAGCTAAAAGGAGTGAGGCACTGAACCTTCCTGTGGTCTGGTTGAACCCACTGGAGATGTTTCCTCACTCAGAGGTTCCCCTTTTGAGAGGTTTCTCAGTTCCTCAAAACAGCTTCTCAGTGCTGATCCAGGAGTTAGACTAGAGGCACCAGTACAATCACCTGCCTGGGGTGGTGGTAGGGGCTGGAGAAAAGGTCTCTCAAGCATGAGTTAATTAGTTCTAATTTACTGTTTTGGGGTATAAATACCAAGTCCAGTCTCTGTTGGACTTCAGGGGAAAAAGCTTCAGAGTACAGAAATAAGCTTTTCCCAATTCCCATTTTCTCTAGAGGCAGATGTGTTGACTGGTGAATACAGACACTGAAGAGAGACTTGACAGACACAAGTTATGTCCTAAACACTTTAAAAATCGGTGAGAAATGCAAATAACCCCTTAACAATTTCTGGGTATTTTAGCAGCTTTTCTACTGATGTCTGCTCAGCTCAATCTCAAGTCAGGGACAGAAGTACACAGTTCAGAAATTGCTAAGGTGCCATCATGAAGAAAGCAAGATTTTCAATATCAGTGCTTCACTTTTCCTTGCAATTAGCAATGTAGCATCTTTTGCTAGATGTTTTAAGCAAGACTTTTCAGACACTCTCTATCAGAATATATGCATAGCTGCCAGACCCAGACCTTTAGAGGGAAGGGAGAAACCAGAACAATACCTTTTTGCTCCTGTGCAGACCATTTTTCCTGAACTGAAGATGAGGGCTGTGGTTCGTGGTTCCCTGATTCTCATGATCACAGCAGCAAACCTCTACAAATTCAAAGGAGGACTTGACAGGAATTTAGCCGTACTTCTGTTCAGTCTTGCGACAATTAACACTTTCAAAGTCGTCACAAGACATTATTGCTTTTTAAGTGTTTCTTTACCACACTGAAGTTATTTCCCACCCACCTAGGAGCAGGAGAGTTAAGACCACAGTCACAGGACCATTGGGATCCATCAGCACCGGGAAAGGGAAGTGAGGGTAAAGCTTTGAGTCCAAGATTTACCTTTGGGTTGTACTCTGCATTTCTGGCATGCAGAGCTATGTTCTTCAGATCCAGTTTACAAGCCAAGTTTACAGTTGACACGATATTCCTGAGGAATGAGGGAGGAATTTTCTCATTGCAAAATCCAGCCACTGCAGAGCCACTCCCCAGCAGCACAGTCACATTGCAATTAATAATTGCCATAAACTGATTTCCTGCCTGTTTTTCTTCCCCACTCTAGCATTAAGCTACTTCTGGCAAAACTTAAGTAATTCAATCCCAAAACTGCACTTTGAAACTGAACAAGGTGTGAAATTATTAGTCTCTGAATTCTAAGTTTTTGTGTCTTCCAAAAACTGCATAACTGAAGCCTTTCACAGCCTTGGATTGAACCATTACTGACTATTTAGTTACTACAGCACCTAAGACAGGCAAGGGTGGGTTATTTTCTACAGGTATAAACTATTCAAAAGTTGCTCTATCCTAGACAGGACAGCATCTTTTAATGAGGCCAGAGTTTCTCACACTCAGTTCTGTTTCTCCTTCTGAAAAAGCAGAGTGACATCTTTAAACCCCTGCTGTCATCCTTCACGTTCTCCTTCCTGGAAGAAATCCTCCTTCTCAAGAGGCTTCATATTTTTATCCAATATTGTCGGTTCATTTTCTCCACCTCTCCCCTTCAAGAGCAACAACTACTCCTGTAGTTTTTTGGCTTATTTAAGACCAAGCCATGCTTGCTACATTCTCCAAGTGAAAAGTCAGAGCAACACCTTGCAGTTTAAGCCAAACTCTGACTATGCTGTGTGCTACCTAAATAAAACATAACTTACTGTAGCTGAGGGACTATTCCAGAGCTTTCTGAAGCAGAGGACGCCGGGGTCACCGGAGTCATTGGAGTCAGGGGAGGACACATGCCAGGTGCTTCAGGAGATGCCTGAGCTGCACCTGGATGTGACAAGCTGCTTTCATCCATGAAAACACCACTGTCCTCCTTACTTGGTAGTGACCCATCAAGCTCTTTTTGCATTTCATGACCATCCTCAGAGAGGTTTTGTTCTTTGTTATCTTGGGTAACATCTGGGAGAAAGCTGAGATCCACAGAGGAGAAGTCTGTGTGGAGCTCCTTGGAGTGACTTAACTGGGAAGATGCTTGAATTGGAAGTTCTAAATCATAAGGGCTCATAGGAGTGAACAGATGAGGACTAGTGGAGAAGTCATCCTTGAATTAAGAAAAAGAGCAATTAAGAGTTAATTAAAACATTAAAATAGTTACTGTAACTGGGAGAGTAAATTAAGATTAATTCTCAATGAGAAGTTTCAATAATTTTCCCCTAATATATATTTTAGCAACCTTATTTTAGTTTTAAGGTTGAAAGTGTGTCCTTTGCTTGTGAGTATACAAAAATCCAGATAGCTTGTATAATGCATTTTCACCACAGTCCATGGGCACTCTAGAGAGCTTCTGAGATAGCACAAATGGAGAAATGCAGATACAACAGTGGCACTTCACCCTTCACAGCCACTGCCACACCTCAGCCATGCACACAACCACATTATCACACTCATGAGGTTTTTCCAAGGAAGACAGACAGCATTTTCTGGCTGTCTTTATCTCCTGTTCTGTATATTATTCCATTTCCTCTTCCTGCTAGCAAGGGACAGTATCAGCTTTGCTTTGTGCAACAGAGGGCAGCAGCTCACAGAACCAGCAGCAATTAATCCCTCAGCTCCTGGAGGCCAGCCTGCTTGAAGCTATAGATGAGAAGATGGGACTAAAAAAAGCCTCACCACAGTCAGCAGAACCAGCATCCTGCCCTGCACCAAGCACACCTGCAAGTGAGCTCTTTCATACTAATGCCCTTCTTTATCAACTATTTATTATTAAAAGCTGTTTAACAAGCATCATCATGTCAATGAGGCAAGAGTTTCAGGACAGGATTTATTCCCTCTCCACTGGTGCATAAGCCTCTTTCTGAAGGTAGTTTCTGCCAACACCCACAGCAGGTGACAGCTTGGACTAAAGAATCCATACAAGAGGTTTTGTGTTTAATCAGGCATTTTTAGGTTCAAGAGCCAGAAGGACTTGAAAAGTCCAAGCATAGATCAGAACAGGGAATGGTGCATAAGACTGAGGCCCTGGAGTGGGCAGCCACTGCCTGACCTCCAGCAGGAGCAGAATTTCCAGATCAATGCTTCCCAGCCCTGAGCTAGTGCTGCTCTCTTCTAGTCAGCTCACTTGGCAACCCAGCCATGCACGTGGGGAGGTCTCTGCTCCTGCTTTGCAGTGTGTCTGCCTGCAGACACTTGGAAAACTCTGGCAAAGTGGCAAATCCTCCCAGAGAACCCTCACTAGCCTGAATACAGATGTAATCAGGAAAGCATTGCCAACACCTACGTTTAAAATGGCTTCTAAAATGGACTTCTAAATACAGAGCCCCACAGGAGATCTGGTGGGGCAGGGTGCTGTTGAATAAGTCTAGGTACTCCTTTACCCTTTAGAAAAAAGGGTCAAATATGTAATTAACAGTTACAAATAAAATATTATGGAAACACACAACACATCTATTTTAAATAGATATTTTTCAAGTCAGCAGCAAGGGAAGGAAGTCACAGTCTCTGCAAGAATTCCAGTGGACTAAGGATTAGCTGTACAGGAGCTCATTAGGAAGGTGTTGTATGAACCACAATGTGAAGAAAATGATACAAAAAACTCCCTGTAAGACTACTCACATCATACTAATGGGCATCAAGGAATGAATATAACAGTAAAAAAACCACTCACAAACAAACAACCAAAGCCAGTTTGTGACATATCTTAAAGAAGCTGATGGAGAAACAAGTGGTACATGAGGCTGGAAGTATCACACAGCTGTGAAGTGTTCAAAAAGTAGAGTGAATTGCACAGAGCAGGTAGAAACAGAAAGCAAATTTTCCTTTCTGATCAGGTTTGCACCTAAGGGGTCTGAGGAAAAGCCCTGACAGGGTTAAGTGCTGGGGAATATTTCCTTCTTGTCAGACAGATGCTCAGAGGCTGCAGAAGGGGCACAAGACCATGTTTGCATCGGGCTGGCTGCCAAGAATTGCTGCTATGGACTCTGGGTTAATTAACTTCACCAAGGCCCCACCAACTACATAGCTTTGGACACCTCCCAGCAGCTCCAGGGAGGAGATTGCACACATAGAGCCTGCCTGAGATCCCTCAGTTTGGGGCAGCTCGAGGGGAAACAGCCTTTTTCACTTTTCTGCAGAAATCTCTGCCACTCAGGGAGACAGAAATCAAACACAGCTGCCTTAAGCAACAGACTTGGAATTTTTTTCCATGCTTGCAGTGATATTACACATCTGCTGTTATCAAGGGTGCCAGCAAATCTGCAATATAAAAAGCTCACTAGAGTTTGTAAAAGCTGTATTATACATTACCACATTATATACTTTCTGAGGGCACATTCAGAGGGGTTTATCCCCTACCACAGGATGGTCTCTGGATTTAAACAGCTTGTGCTAAGCCTGTTTTCTGAGCTGAAAAGCAGTTTACAACAGGATGTAAAGAAGTTTTGTTCCCTGAGTAAACGATGCTGCTCAGCTGCGGAGTCCAGCCCTCTCCCGGCTGTTCCTACAACCACCTGAGATCAGGACGACCATTCAAAATACCAAAATAATGAATTTTTGCAGACGTTTACTAACCAGAACGAGGAGATGCGAGCCTCCTGCCCTCTCAGTGCCCACCCACCCCAGCACCCGGGCTGACCCTCGCAAGCAGCATCGCACCGCAAGAGTTTAAACGCGGCCGCATCATCCTTCTTAACAGGGAGTAAAAACTCCCGCTCCAGGGAGCTCCTGCATGCTCCTGGCAGCTCCGGGACAGGAGGAATCCCTCGGGACAGAGGAATTTCGGACTCGGCTTGGCGGGAATGATGCACTTAAGGCACGGCTGCGAAACATGTTTCAGCGCGGCGTTGGTGGTATAGTGGTGAGCATAGCTGCCTTCCAAGCAGTTGACCCGGGTTCGATTCCCGGCCAACGCAGCTTTCTTTTATTTAAGTTTACTCTATTTTTTCCTCCCCTTCAGTTTATTTTTTCCTTCCTGCCTTACCTGCCCGCTGCAGCTCTCCAGGTACCGCTCCAGCGGTGATACGCCCTCCATGGCCACAGCCGCCGACACAAAGCCCGCAACCCTGCGCCGGTCCCGCTTTTAACCCCCAGGGACAGCACCGGGGCCACGTGCGGCTTGTCAGGGAGCAGAGCCCAGCACAGCTGGGAGTTTTACCCTCATCAAGCAGCCTTGGAGCCTCTGGCCTGCCTACACGGCTGTCTGAGAGGGTTTGCCCCGTCCCGCAGGACTAGAGAAATCGGGGTGCTCTTCTCGTGTGTTTTAAAGGAGCCTAAAAACTTGAGGGAAAAAAGCTTCAGACTACAGAAGTACAACCTGTGCCCGAGCTCCTTTGAGCCTGTGGGTTGAAGAGAAATGGAGTTGGACCTGGAGTTTAGACCTTGCACAGATGATGCTTTTTAGCAAGTGTCATGTGGCCCTTAATTTCTCCCACCTGCCTCATCAAGTGCAATGCGGCACATCGGATCCTTTGAGAGGAGCTCCCCGCAGCCAAAAGTGTAAACTTCAAACTGAAGGCGTTGTGATGAATTGGTTTATTCTCAGTTGTGCTAATTAGGGGGGGCAGGGAGAAGCCTCTACTCTTGACGTTCACTGTCCTCCCCGTGCAGGCATTTCCCCTCTGTCCTTCTGCTCTCTGTGAGTGATGATTTGGGGCCATTCCCTTTTCCCACGTCCCGGTGTGAGGCAGCACGTTCCCAGGAAGGAGCTCATGTTGTCCCTGCCTGATGGATGCTGTGGGGAAACCCCTAGTAAAAGTTCTGTGCTAGAATTGAGAAACGAACGGGATCCTTTTCGGTCTCCAGGTTGCTGTTTATTTCTTATCTTATCAAAAAAATTCTCCACGCCACCTGCAGCAGGCTTAGCGTGGTGAAGAACACAGCGAAAAAGGTCACAAGATGTACAGTTTCAAGGTCTTTTAAAGCCATCTTATCCAATTAACTCTAAAAACATACTTTATTTCTACTTTTCTATCAATAACCAACTAACTCTCTAACACACAACATCTGCATTGTGACTTTCCCCAGCCAATCACCCAGTGCCAACAACATTGCAGAAAATTGAGAAGATGAAGAAGAAGAAGAAGGCAGAACAATGCCCAAAATCCTCCATTTTGTCCTCCATATACCACCATACTAAAAACCCAAAACTCTAAATTTTTCACCCTGAGATAGCTACACTACCATCTACTCTACACACTCACAGATTCCACATCATCCCAAAGCCCAGGAAGTCCTCTCCATGGATGGAGGTTAAAGGCAGGGCTCTCAGGAGAATCACGGCTTGTCAGAACAGACAGAGAAACATTCCCTGTGCCCTGGGTTCCAGCGGATGGATGGATGGATGGATGGATGGATGGATGGATGGATGGATGGATGGATGGATGGATTGATTTCTGTGGAGGCACAGCTGGGAACACATCCCTGTGCCTGCCTGGGCTGGTGGATGTTGTGATCGCTGTGTCTGTTGCTCTGCCAGCCAGGACTTTGCAGAGATTTGCTTACAAACAGCAAGCTGAGCTGAAGAAACACTTTGGAAGAAGATATCAAAGCTCAGACATGCGCCAGGTCCTTGGGAGGTGCTGCCAGGCTCTTCTCACTGCCCCAGAAGTGCAAAGGCTTAGATTGGTGTCCTTTATCCAAGGAACAGAGCATACATGGCTGATGAGCATCCTTCCCTCCTGAGCCAGCCTGCTGGGCTTGTTTGTGGTATTTCTGGGACTCACCTTACAAGTGAGTAATAAAAAGTGCCAAATCCTCCCAGCTCCAGAAAAATCCAGCCTCAAGCAGGTTGATTTACATCACACAGCCTGGCCTGGAGGCAAATCAGGCAGCAAAGCAAGGAGGGGACTCAGAGAGGTTGTACTTTGAATTAGAGAGGCTGTTGGAGCTAGCTTAGGTCAGCTCAGGATGGTTAAATCTAAAATGTCCCATTTATGGCTGGCAGGTGGTTGGGGTGCTTGCAGGCAGCTCCATGGTCTCAGGTGCCTTTGTGAGCACAACAGGATGGGGCACTGAGGGCTGTGGTGGGGGCTCTGCTCCCACCAGCAGTGCAAGCCCAGCCCTCACAGCTGCTCCCTGAGAGCGTGGGTCTGCCCTGCTCTGCCCACAGGAATCATTGAACTGAGCACAGGGACTGTGCTGAGTGTTGCCCTTGCAGTGGCATCTCAGGGGGCCAGGAGGTTGGTGCTCCCCCAGGGTATGACACTATTGCTGTGTTTGAGTTGGGAAGCTGGAGGTGCTCCTGGGGCTCCCCTGGTGTGGCCCTGCCTGTAGCATTGCAGCTGTAGTGCTGTGAATGTCCTCAGCTAATTAATCCTTCATTGCAGAACCCCCAGAGATGAGATATGTTCATCCTGAACTCCCTGGGAATTGATTTGTCTGCATTTTGTGAACCTGAGATACAGAAGGTCAAATTACGGTGTTCAAATGAGTGAGGCTACATCAGAGAGGAACATAAAATACAAATCTCTTGATACTGGTGTTGTTTCTTGCCTTGAATAAGGACAAATGGCAGGGGCACAAGGAAGCGTTGAGATTTTGGGTGAGTCATGGAATTTGGTGTCTCAGGTTAAATGGGTGAAAGATTGCTTACCCATTTGAAGAAGGGAAGACGTTTAGAAAGCCGAGAGAGCATCTGAGGATCCAATAGTCACAGTGTGTGTGCAATTCAAGCTTTCAGGGTTGCTTTGCTATAGGGGAAGAGTCTTCTGAGCACTGCCCAAAGGAGGGCAGGTATGGCTGTGCCTCGGGAGGGCTCTGTGCTCAGCCTGCTCTTCCACACTGGGCAAGTGCCCGGGGGGAGGCTCCATGAGGGGGGTGTGCAGTGCTGAGAGCCCCAGGGAGTGAAGGCCCAGCTGGTGGGAGGTCCAGAGAGCAGGAGACATCGAATCCCTGGGCTGCTCCCCTCAGCCTCCCAACTTCTGTGTCTCTCCTTCTTAGTCAGCAGAGGCATCATTCCCTCTCTGCTCCTTCCTTCTTCAGCAGGAGACCAACCCCTGCCATGGGTTGGACAGATGTTAAAGCAAAATGTACCACTTAGAACTCATGAGACCTACCTGCTCAATTTCTGATCATCCAAGTCAAATAATGTTAGAAAAGGCAACTGTTTTTTCCATGCCAATTTTAAAAAAGATTACTCTCTCCCAAACTGCCTGGGGTTCCACCCAACCACTTTTTCCCCCTCTCTCTCTTCTTTTCCACCCATTCTCTTTCCCCCCACCTTTTAAATTCCTATGGGAGGCAGCAGCCGTCCAGTTCCCGGCCCAACTGAGTCATGGCAGGGCTGCTCAGGGCAGGGAAGGAGCCGCTGGAGGAGCCCTTCCCCTCATTCCGTGACCGGGTGATGAATCACTGCAGCGCAGAGTTACTGTAATGATGAATTGTCAGGAGCCTTAATTAGCAAATTGGTTAATTTTACTAAGAAAGTTGATGATTAGCGCAACAATAAGCGCTTTGTGTGTCCTTTGTTAGAGTCATTCAATATCACTCTTCCTTGGGTAACTAATTGGGGGAGACTGTTCCACAGAGCTCCTGCTAGCACGCCTGATCAGCCTCTCAAACATGTCTGTAGCAGGCACTGCTGCATCACCTGGATGCTGTAATCTCGTTAGGGCATGGGACTAATCACAGGAGACTTCCAAAAACCTGGAAGGGACAAGGAGCAAGTCATTAAGGAATCTCTACCTGTTTAATTCATCAGTGCTCTGCACAGCTGCATTCTATTCTAGCATGCCCTAAATGCTTTGCTGCTTGCTTTGAAGTTGGTTAATCTGGTTTGGCTTTATCTTATCTTTTTTAGGAGTCAGTTTCAGAATTAAAAGCTTGTGACTGACAGTGTTCTGCTTTCTGCTCTCCTGAGCTTTATGCTAAACCTTTATAGCTGTAATTGTCTCAGAAGAGTGTAGCTTGCCTCAGGTGTAGCTTCCATCTCCTGGTGCCCTCGCTGCCTGCAGCATTAAAGCTCTGCCTTTGGAGCACATATGGAAGAGCAACTGAGAGCTGGATTGTGTTCCAAGGGAAAAAAAATCAATCTATTATGCACAAGATGTCTCCAAATTCAGCAGTTTCTAATTAGTCCAGGAGGCAGCACTCCTCTGTCAACAGCAGAATCCAAGTCTTGTTGTGGAGATTGTTCCTTCTGTGTGGCTTAGCCTTGTTTTGATGCCTGTGTCTTGATTCCCATCATGTCAGGGATGTAAATAGAGTCAGGTGCTGAGGGGGACCCTGGAGAGGGTCAGGGGGAGGAGCAGGTGAGCTGCAGTCAAGTCACCGGGAGCAAAGGATCTGCATGGAGCTGGAAAAGCTCTCAAGAAATGCCTGCAGCCCAAAAGGCAACTCAGAGAGAGATGCTGGAGTGCCTTTGGTCTGACAAGTGACCATCACCCTCATACTTATCTGTCCCATAATACTCCATTCCAGACGTGATCAATGCCTGGCAGTATCAGCAGATACTGGATTTATTGCTGGGGAAGGAAAGAAGTTGCCATGACTACTCACAGAATAATAGTGAGTAATTTGACTTTTAATTGTGAATTATTAACATTATCATCAGGTTGTGCTGGTGTAAACATGAACAAAATCAGGTCCATTAGAGTTGATATCTGGGTCTAACTTTACCTGCATAAATCAGGAGTAACCCTCTGGCAGAAATGAGGCTGCAATGGTTGGAAGTCGAGCCAGAATCCTGTGTCATTTCCCAGGTTTGCTGGGTAATGGGAAGGGCTGTAACTCCCCATTTACCCCCTGGTGCTGTGTGCCCTCCCTGGATCAGATGGTGCAGCCCAAATCACACAAAGGTAAGGCTGCCTCTTTGCCCTGCTTAAACTGGGGCTCTCATTCCCTGAGAAGGGCAGTAATGGGGGAATTTGATGCTTCTTGCAAACATCAGGGGACTCTGAGCCTTTGTGTGCTAATGCCTCTGCCTGCCATGCTCACTGGTGGAGACCAGGGTGTGTTGGCTGTTGGATCAGGGAAGAAAATCACTTCTGTCAGATGGGAAAGGGGTAAACTGGCTAGAAAAGAGCCATTTTTTCTGGCTTCTACAGCTCTATTATGTGCAATGGAGACACTAACTGCCCCCATGTCAGAGAATTGCTGAGAACCAGACCCAGAGAGGATTGCCAAATTCTCCACTGAATGCCAGAGGAAGAAGCACTGTAAGTAGAAGTCATCTGTCTCAACTGAAAGGCTGAATGGTGACTTGAAAACTGTACAGTTAACTTAATTTAATTTTCCTATCTGTGTCAGGCAACAAACTGATTAAAGGAAGGGATTCTGTGTGTTGTTTGCATAGAAATCCACTCATCCTGGCCCAGCCTCATGCGGAGCAGGGCACAGCAGTCTATTTCTACTTTTCATTCTGTGTTGTGTTTAAAATGTGACCAGAAAAGGGGGAAACGGGATGAGGAGGGTTTCAAACATTGGCTGCCACTTAATTGCAGCCTAGCAATGAATGGCTGCAGGCTTTCTTGGACAGCTCCTCCATGAATGTCACACACAAATCCATCTGACACCTGGGGTCAGAAATATTCTTCCGTGCTTTTTGTTAAGTCATCTTTCCCACTTTTGTGCCAAAGGGTCTGGCTAAATTGAATTGCATTTAAATGAGGTGAGTGTGTGATGGATCATCTGAGTGCTGCTGTTTCCCTCCAAGTTTTGTGACAAATCTCTCTCAATGCAAACACCGTGTCTCATACCTTGAACTCGCTGCTGCAATTAAATACTGATCCTTTAAGCCTTATCTGGAAAAACAATATAGTAATAGCAGTCCTATGTGTTTGCACAGAAAAGGAGAGGTGTGCATGCAGCAGATGCTGGCACAGCTCTGGTAATTCAATTTGCAGGGGTCACAGTCACATTGGAGACACCAGCAGTGACATTAGCACGTCCAGACCTTCAGTGCAAGCTCTCCAGGAATTAGAGCATGCAGTGTGATGCCTTCACTGCTGTGTCAGCTGACCTGTGACACCACCACAGTTTTTATCAGCTTATTGTACAACTAAATGCAAATACAATGAGTCAAAGAAGGGTGCTGACCAGTCACTGAATTCCCCCTAAAACTGAGTTTTGGCTGAGTGATCAGCAAGATATAATGACTGACACTGGAATGAGTCTGCAGGGCACACAGCTCGGTGATTAGTCAGTTCTCATTACCTCTTCCTCCAATTAACGTCAGCAAATCAGTGCTCCTGAATCAACGAGGACCTCAGGAGGAACTAAGCTTCCCCAAAACGCTGCCAGATGTCAGCAGAAGCTCCAATCCCCTCGCCTTGATGGTTCTGTACTTTTAACACACATAATTAACTGTTAACACCGTCCTGTTTCTGTCACTCCAGCCCTTCACCCGTGGTCTGCTGATAAATGCTGTTAGTTTAGCTGTGATGCAGAAGTCTGTGCCCAGCTCTGCTGCCTCATGCTCCTGCACTTCATCTCATTTCCATGCTTGTCCCAGCCAAGCAGGAGCCCAGCCTGAGATCCCTTTTGTTACAGCTTCATCATTCCACTTGGCTCTTCCTCCCTCCTCCTTGCTGTCTTTGCAGTTTCCCTCCAGCAGCATTAGGCTTTTATGGTCAGTCTCTGGAAGTGGAATATGAGTTAATTTTCCCCATACTATCCAAGATACTATAGAGAATGTTTTTATATATTTTCGGTACCTGCAGGCTGTGGAGGAAGCTCGCTTGTCACAGTGCCCTTCAAAGGGTTATTTTTTTCCTCTTTTTTTTTGCCCGTGACTTGTCAGGAAGAATTAAATGCTGTGATTGCTTTCACCTCCTTTCAATAGGCATTTACCCAACTCATAAATACCAGAGCAGCTCCCCTGAACTCTGTTCCCACTCACATAGAGTTGAGTTTGCTCAGTGATGCTCTGAGGAAAGCGAGGAACCCAGATGTTCTTGTGTTTGTGAGGATCCCGAGTTGGTTGTTCTCTAAAACACAAATAATGTTGCTCAGATCAATTAAGATTTGCTTGTTAACATTAAAAATACATTCATCCCCAGGTATTTTCACAGTCCTCTTTGCTCCCAAATTGGCATGGGCAGTGCTGCTGTCCAAAAATAAATGAAGTGTGTGAAGACAGACAGTTTAAAGACATTGAGGAATTTCAGACCTTTTACATCTCACTCAGCTTTCACCTAATTTGTTAATGGGTATGTTTTTCCCTGTGGGAAAATTAAGCTTTTCTCTCTGACATTTTATAAAGGACCTACTAAACCTTCTTTTGTCCATTGGGGTAAAATCAGTTGAATTGGCTTTTCTGTTGCCTTTCTGTTTTCCCTGGAGAATCTGAGTTGGTTCTTAACCCTTTCTGCCCCCTAGGCCTTACAAACAGTATGATAGAAACCTTAGAAGTCTAGGCACAATGTGGGCAGCTGTGGGTTCACTAGGGAGAGACTTATTAATATGTAAAAAAATTTTGATATATGGATGAAGATGAAGAGAAGAATATTTGCTCATTTTAGGTGTGAGCTAAAACAGAAGCTTGCAGAGGGATGCACGGTGAGTTTGTGACATCGTTGGGAATTTCTGGATCTCCTGGGGCACCAGAGAACAGGATGTATCCTCAGACCTAAGGGTTTGTGAATGTTTCCAAGTGTCCAGCCACCCTTGGGATACAGATGTGTGTCACCACCAGGGATGGCACACTGGGGACCTTGGCGTGACATTCATTGCTCCAGGCAGGCGGACGCATCCCTTGTGAAGCCTCAGACAAAATACTTCCATATTAACCTACTCTGCAGTGGCAAGAGCAGCTGGGATGGCTTCTGTGCTCTTGGATTTATCCAGACAGGCCACCAGGGTGTTTGCTGCAGGGTTCCTTAGAAGTCTGTCACAGCCTGACACACGCTGTTCCTGTGGTGCCTCGCAGAGCTCAGTCCATGTCCTTCCCTGGCTGCAGGAGGAGAACATGCTGAGCCAGCCCTGCAAGCTGCTCCAGCCGTGGGATACCTGATCCTCAGGCTGGAAGAGCCCTGGGAGCACGAGGTCTGTCTGACTCTCCATTTCCTTTTTTCTACCCATCTCTCCCTTCATGTTCTTTTTGCTGTTTCAGGTGAATGACAGCTGCTGAGGAGGGACATGTTGTGGTGATGTTGCAAAGGTTTTTCTTTGCAAAGGAAAACATCTTCATTCTGTAGGTATTGATGAAGGAGAGTATTAATTTAAAACCTGCCCTAGATTCATGTAGAATAGCATAAATAACGAGCAGGTGCTGTGAATGAGGAATGGGAGAAAAGGATTTGGACTGTCTCTGTTCCACCACACAGGGAGTGTTTCACAGGAGACAAGGTGTTTTCTCTGTCGTTTCTGCATTTGCTTTACTTAACAATGACCATTAACCATCCACTCCTAAAAAATCATCTTCTGCTAGGATGCTACCAAGAAAGAAGAAGACAATTTGGAACTGGCTTTAAAATAGCACTCCCATGGGAATTCAAAGCGTGGTTATTATTGTGCTGCTTGGAAAGCTGCTTTTCTGTCCAGCTTCCCTGTGATCCTTTTAGCTTTATCTGATATCAAAGGCTTGAGATCTCCAGATTAGAAATTAAATTCCACCTCTGTGGCCCAGACCTGATGACCTGCTGGAGTCACAGCAAATAGGTTTTCCTGTACAGTGAGTGCTTCCAGCTAAAGCTGTTCCTTTTTGGTCAAAAACTTTTTTTTTGGGGAAAAAAAAAAGATAATTAAAGCTGTGTGATTGCAGGTGTAGGAATAATATTTGACTTGAAATTGAGTAGGGATTATTCAGAGTGATGGCAGGCCCTGATCTTGCAGGGATTTAGGTGCTTGTTTTGTTCTGCTGGCATGTGTGAGTACACAGGATGGTCGGGAGGGCTCTGTCCTGGGGGATTTAGGGAAGGCTGTGGCATGGCCAGGAGCTGTGCAGTTGGGATGGCTGGCTGGATTGCAGCACTTGCAGCATCAGGCAGCAATTCCTGCTGCTGAGTTTGGTATAAACCATAGCATTTCAGGGGTGGACAGGTCTGGTTTGGGTGTCTGGTACAGGAACAGCAGCCTGGGGAGGGCAGGAGAGGGATTTTCCCACTGAGATTTCTGTTTCATTTTGCAAATGTAAAAACTGGGAGTGACTGGTCTGTGCTGGGAGGTGGGGACTGAAGAGCCTCAAGGGAAACTGGCAGAAATCAGGATTTCAGTGTGATCACTCTGAAGATGTCAGTCACTGAGATGGGCACTCAGCTCTCTGGGTGTCTCTAATTGTGCTGCTCATATTTTGAATGTGATAAAATTGAACAGTACAGTTTTAAACCAAATTTTGGGCTTTTCAGTGCTCTGTTACGATGATGAAATCCAGAAATGGAAGATGAATGTACCTTATAAATAATTTTTTTTTTCCAGTGAGCTCTGAAGCAGTTTCAAACAATTCACTTAATTAGCTGGATTTCCAGCAGTACAAAATGTGACCATCTCAATTTAATTAACAGCATATCTACATTGTGGTAGTTTGGGGGTTATGTGGAGACTGGTAGCAGCCCAATGAATTTTCATCCTGCTCACATACATGTCATGGTTTAGATTGTTGGTTTTTTATTATGAGCTTTTACTCTTCTTGCGAGAGTTTTCCAGTGTCATTTCTGCTGACAGATGCTGCTTAGGACAGATTTATTTTTATTCCCTTACAGATGAATTGGATCAAACGTCTTTTTCCATATAGCTCAAGTTTCCACAATGGAGTTACTCCTAGTTGACTACTCTGAGAAGAAAATTGTAGTCATTTTTGTGACCTCTTTTAGTGGCAGTTGAAATGTTTTTTGGCATGTGTGTATATAATCTATTAATTTCCACTTCCTGTCAATTGCAGGGATTCATGGTTATAAATAGTATAAAAAATTCTAATGCAAATAGAGAGAGAAAATCCAGCATTTGGTCTTTTTTTTTTTTTTTCCTATCTGGATTCAGTGAGGTGTTGCAACATGCAGGGTGTTTGTTTCAGGCTTTGATAAGGATCTCTCACATTCTTATATAAAATGCTAAATTAACAATAATCAGCCCCCATGGCTTACAGCCCTGCTCAGTGCACAGCTTGCCTTTCTCTCGGGCTTCCTCTGAATCCACAGATCTGAGGGCTTTTTCCCTGTGATCTGAGAAAGCAAAATTCCTGTCAAAACTAATGACTTGGGGCTCCTGTGGCATTTTAAAACCTTTTATTTTCCCCCTTGAGTGTCTTCCTAATATGAGTGGGATTTCAGTGGCTTTTTTAAAATTTGCATTATTTCCTCCCTGCAGTTGGGACACTGAGCACCATTAGCCTGCCTGGCTCTCTGGTGAGGTTTTCCACCAATCCACACAACTGAGATAGTTTATTGCTTTACGTTCTGGGTAATGGTAATTACCCAATTACCATGGGTAATTTTTACATTTGACATGGGATTTTAAAGCATTTTCAGGTCCTTTATGCTGTGATGTTGCGGCTAATCTGTAAGATGTGAAGGACCAGAGACTTCTGAGCTGGTAGGAAGTGGGATGTTCACAGCTGAAATCCTTTAGAGCAAGCAGTGACCACCCAGTGAGGAAAGAAACTCCAAATCCTGGAAGGAGGAAGAGGAGAAAGTTCTGAATCATAGAATCAGAAAATATCCTGAGTTGGAAGGGGCACACAAGGATCATGAGTCTGACTGCTGGCCCTGCACAGAAACCCCAACAATCCCACCCTGTGCCTGAGAGTGTGTTCCAAACACTCCTGGAGCTCTGGCAGCCTCGGGGCCGTGCCCATTCCCTGGGGAGCCTGGGCAGTGCCAGCACCCTCTGGGGGAAGAACCTTTCCTGAAATCCAACCTAAACCTCTGCTGGCACAGCTCGAGCCGTTCCCTCAGGTCCTGTCACTGTCACAGAGCGCAGAGATGGGTGCCTGTCCCTTCTGTAGCTGTAGCAGCTGGATTTGCACTCTCTGCTCTTCCATTGCAGCTCCTCTCCTGGCAGGAGGGGCAGCTCTGTCCCTCCAACACCCTTCCCAGGTTCGTGGCTCCAGTCTTTCTGTTGGCAGGACCCTCACCCACTGTGAGGCAGCAAATTCCATTCCTGGGAAGCCGTGGCTTGCTTCTGATGCCAGCTGGAAAACTCTACTGTGGAACAAAAGCAATTAAACATCTGCACAATCTGCTGCTGCTGAACCCTACCACCGCTCCTGGGCTGGTTAACATTAGGAAGATTTGGCCTTAAATTTTCACCTTGGAAGCGCAGGGTGGGGATGCTGCCTTTGGCTGGATCATGTGCTGCTCTCAGCAGCGGAGTGACCGCCCGGGATGTGCTGAGCCAGGGAAGCTCCGGGGTGAAGCAGCAAAACGCTGCCGGGCCAGCTGCTGGCCGGTCACGCATTCCAAGTGTCCGGCCGCCTCCGCACCCCCGTGCCACCGCTCCAGCGAGGCCTCGCCTCCGGGCCCGCTTCACCTCCCAGGCAAAGGCACAGCTTCCTTCAGTCAGCATCCACCTCATGCCGCTGCCTTTGTTGGCTCCGCAGAGTTTGGGAATGCGGCGGGATTGCAGCTGGGTGCCACGCGTGGCTGGCCAGGAGGGGAACGCTGCACTCTCCCCGCAGCTCTACGCAAATCCTTCTTTGGTACCGAGTGCTGCGGAGCGGGTGATTTCTCAAAGATGCTGTGGGACAAATAAACAAATGGTTTGCACTGAGCAGCAGCAAGGGCCTAGAAGTCAAACCAGGATGCTCGTTGCCAGAGGTCAGAAGAAATAATGGGAGGATGCAAAGCCCTGGGGTGATGCCAGCCTCCCTGCTGGGATAACTCCCTTCTACCGGACCCTGGGCATACCTGACAGCACCAGAACTTCCCCGCAGCTGCTGCTGGCTCAGCCGTCCTGCCGAGCCAAAACCTGTGCACTTTCTTGTGTTTTCTCCAACATATTTGGGATTCCAGGAAGCTGAGGGTTAGTGCCAGTCCCCCAGCGATGGAGCTGGATGGGTGCCCTCGATGGCTTCTTGGGCTGTTTCGCTGTCCCCAAGTAACTGACAGAGCAAGAGTTTCCATGCCCGTGGGTACCCACAGAGCCGTGGTCAGCCGCTGAGCTCAGGCAGGAGAAAGCAATCTGCCCTGTGAGCATTTTGGGAAGGATCCACGTCAGAGGGAAGAAGAACTTGGGGCTCTGAGAAGTCAGAGCTGAAAAAATCCAGTTAATCTCCCTCCCTGCAGACTCCACAGCTCGCTGGGATGTCACTGAATAAGCCCCTGGTATGTCTGTGCTGCAGGCAGGGCTGCCGGGCAGTTTTAAGACATTTAAGGGAAATTGAAGGACAAGCCCTATTCTCGGTCATGAGGAGGTGTCTGGTCTCTTTCACGTCCTGGAGGAGGCTTTGGGGCGCGCTCTGTCTGCTTGCCTTGGGCCCGTGGGATCCCACACCTGCCCATTGTGCCAGCTCCGGGAAAGGGGGTGGAGAGGGAGCGGTGGGAACTGTCTGGAACTGGGGGAGGGCTGGGTGGGCGATCCCTGTGCCCGGTGAGGGTGGGCAGTGGGATCCCTGCATGGGGCAGGTCTGGGGAGAGCGATCCCCACACATGGGTGGGGAGATCCCTGGGGAGACCTGCGTGCGGGAGGTGATTCCCACGCTTGGGTGGGGTTTGCGTGCTGTACCTGTGTTCCCTGCGTGTGGGAAGCCTGCATGGGAGGATCCCTACCTCCGGGAGGTCTGGGTGGGGGATCCCTGTACCTGGGTGGGGTATGGTGAGGAGATCCCTGGGTATCCCCGTCTGGGGGAACTCGGGGTGGGTGATCGCTTGGAATCCCTGCCTAATGGAAATCTAGGTAGGTGATCCTCA